>JAJIYU010007201.1:0-19607 GCA_030144865.1 Tinospora cordifolia | reverse complement strand
TTTTTCTTTCTACAAAATCATCTATTTCACACTAGAAGAATTTCAATTTGAAAGATGACATCATTAAGTTTTACTAATGTTAAATTTATGTAAATCAAAGTAATAAGAAGAAGATTTAAAAAATAATATTATTTTTGTATGTATAATGAGTTGACTATATCTTATAATTAAAAATAAATATACAGAAAAATTTTAATTTAATAGTTCTTTTGTAATGAAAACATTAAAATATAATAAAAAATATTGAATTAGAGCTAACTCGATAAACCGACCCAACCCAAACCGAACCCGAACTGTTTGGGTTGGGTTGGATTTAACTATAGATTGGTTTGGGTTGGGTTTGAACTTTTCCAACCCGAACTGTTTGGGTTTGGTTGCGGGTTTACCCTAAACCCGACCCAACCCAACCCACGAACACCCCTAGGTTAGATGAGGTCCTGCTTCCATTTGCGTTTTATTCTTTGATAATTAGGTTGAAGGAGGATATCTCTTTCTCCTTTATTTAGATTTCATTGCCATAAATGAGCACATAAGTACACAACAAAGAAACTTAATGGCATAAAAATATATGTGATACTAGAGTGTTTAGCCTCATATTTCAATTCTTTTCTTTAATAAGATCGTACGAACGAGATCTATAAATTTGATTGTTGATATAGCTACACATGCGATATCTTATCACATACCTGTGATTTTTTATTTATTTTTGGTCATCAACAGTTACACTGGGGGGAAGAGGGGGGGGGGGGGTTTGATCCCTGCCCTCTTGTGGGGCAAGGAGACACCTGCACCAGTTGTTGTGATGTTGACATAAGATTATGGACTTGATTAATTAATTAGAATATTTGACTCGAGAGTCAACACATTTGTGTAATTCACACACAAACTTATATCAATTTTGCTTTAAACTTTAATGGCATACATGTCTGCTAGAGAGGGCGCAATTTATATTATCTAATGCTAGCTTAAAAAAATAGTTATGGGCAAAGACAATGATTACTTGTTTCCTTGTTATAGGATGACCATCTATACCTATTATGTAATACCCTACAGTTTTAAACACACGCCTATGTTAACTTATATATGCATAAATATTGTTTTCCATTATTTGAAGTAATGGCATTTAGCACTCCAAATAAGCACATAATTGATTATCATATGAATTTCATAGTTTTTTACTTAGTTATATGTGGTAACGGTTCTACTTCAGTCGACTTGGTGAAATAGTCTATCACATCTAAGATAAACTTGGCTTGGCATTTGCCCGTTGGTAATTGTCCGACGAGGCTTATCCCCAATTGAGTATAAGGACACGACATTTTAATTGGAGTGAACACTTCTTGGGTTGCTTGTATTAGGGTGGCGTTCATTTGCCAACTATCACACCCCTTAGTCATGTCTATCGCATCCTTGGTTAGATTTGGCCAATAGTATCCTTGCCTCAACACTTTATGTGCTAATGCTCTTCTTTGTAATGATTTTCGTAGACTCTGACATGGATTTACCCTAATTCTTTGCGCTAGTTTGGAGAGTGCATTTGTGAGTGTGTTTCCCGTTTAGAGAATTTGATTGATGTCAACAAATCTTTGAAAGGGTCAAGTAGCTCCTATACCTCTACAATGTATGCAACACCCCCCATTCCCAATCCTGTCACTTACGTCATAGGCGACGTGGTTGTCTCGTAGCTTGAGACTTCATTTCTTTCGAGTGTAGTTCATCCTACTTCTATCTGAGAACTGGGGATATTACTTTTTTTTCATCATTTATCTGTTAGTTTCATCATATCATATCCCAAGGTATATAATATATATACAACAGAAACACAATAATCCCAGTATTTCAAAATAACTGAAAACATTGATTTATAATCAGAGTTACGAACAATTCTGTGGGCTCCATATCCATCTTTTGATAATACAAATACTATCGACATCTGACATAATCAAATATAGTGGGTCACAAGCCCGATAATACAGTTTATTTTTTATTATCCTCATACTGTGAGGCACACTATTATTAATTTATATTGATCTGCTGGGGCGATGTCTTCAATAATTACCTGAAAAAAATGATTGGGTGAGCTCAAGAGCCCAGTGGATCATACACAGTACATCCATAGCATTATTTAAACCAAACACTGAACATGCAAATACTTATCATCCATTAAATGTTTCAACCATTTATTTATCAACAGTTGTCAATTAGACGGAAAAGGGTTAACCTCTGTGTTCCAAATTTGGGGAGAGAGATCAATTCTGAAACTCAAACCCTTCTCTGGGATCATTTCTGAAAACCCAGTTCATTCAGGTGTCAATCATGATAACCAGTTCTAATTCTACATAGAACACACACGAAGGACATTAGTCCTCGTGCCGGTACGTGGTTGAAATCTTTATTTAATTTTCTTTTTGTGAACAAAGCATAATAAAATAAATATTTCATCAATAATTAAACATTCCATCAGCATGACATCATAAATTAATATTTTCATAAATGAAAACAATGACTGTCGATTTCTAATGTAGAAGATCGTACAAGACGCAACTATAGAGCATATTCTCTTAGTCATAAATAAATTAAAAATAAAGGAAAATCTTTCACAAATCATTTAGTCAATAACCTTGCATATTTCTAGGCATTCAAACAATGCAAATGACACATATTCAGCATTAAAATTCAAATAATACTAGAGAGTAGAGTAATCACTTCCACATCAGTAGTATTTTTCTGAATCCTTGCAGTATTATCTCAACTTGTTTCGAGTTTTTGACCAACAGTCTTCAGGATCTACGTTTCGAAAATGTGATTTAATCAATGCCCATGAACAATACCGTATATATGAACAGTGCCAAATAGTAACAGTGAACAGTACTATATGAATAATACCGTACATATGAACAGTAAACTACGTATGTGCACTGAAATGAACAAACACATCGCCAATCTTAAATAAAGACTAGAACAGAGTAATTATACCTGCTTTGATCAGAAAAACCCTCTAATTGCTTCAAAAGAGGCACCTAACAGTAGATCTTCACTACTGCTACGCAGAAACTGAGGTTTTCCCCTTCCTACTACTATATTTGTTGTCTAAAACAACTAAAGAACAGGAGAAGATAAGAGAGTAAGCAAAGAAATTCTTTCTTTCTTGTTGGAATGAATTTTCAGAATGAGGGAGGGGAGGTTTATATAGATTTTTCTGGCAGAAAAAGACGAAATCGCACAGTTACAAATAGTTTGTTGTTGTGGCTACAATACCTGTTATTGTAGCTACAGTAACCACCGAAAGTTATTTTGTCTGCTGACAAAATAGTGACCGTATTTGTGAACAATAACCGTATATTTGAACAGTAAATTTAAAATTTTTTTTAATTGTAACTCAAATTTCGGGTATTACAACACTAAAATTGTAGGTATTACAATGTAGGATTGCATTCATTCATATTTCGCTTGGTATTAACCATTGATTTGGCTAACAATTAGCTACAAGTCGCAATTCATGTGGATTTTTGGCATCCCCCAACTTTAAGTGATGCAAAGGCTTGCTAGCAAGGCTCCATATTTAGCCTCATTGTTAGTTGTCGTGAATCAAAACTTTATGGCCATAAAATGCTTTAAGCCCATTGGTGACACGACTACAGTGCTCGCTTCACATTCTTAGACCCATTCACGGACAAAGACCAAGTTCATGCAGTTTCCTCATCCTCTTCCTCTTCTATTCCATGAGACAACTCCTTTATAGAATTTGTTAAGGTTTGAGTTTAATCGTTGTTCTTGGTTAATATTCATTATCAAATTCTCCCAACTTGAGCGCCCACTTGGCCAACCTTTTGAAAACATTGGGTTTCTATAGTACTTGTTGGATTGGATGTTTTATTAGCACAGGAGTGGTATGTGCTTGAAAATATGTTTATAGCTTCCTAGTATAAATGTTAAGGCGAGTTCCTCCGTCTTCGCATATTTGGATTGTATGTCAATAGGGGATTTGCAAATGTAGTGTACAAGCTTTTGTTGTCCATGGTCTTCTCTTACTAACATTGGGTTCACAATGATGACTAACAGGGACAACTATAGGCAAAGTTTCTCCCTATTGGTTGGTTTGGAAAGCAGAGGAGGCAGAAGATATTCTTTTAATTCCTTGGAAGCCTTTATCATGTCCTCATCTTACATAAGAGGTTTTCTCTTGTATCACTTAAAGAAAGGGAAACATTTATCAATTGATCACAAAACGAACCGACAAGGAGCTGCAAGTTATTTGATTAGTCTCTGCACCTCCATCGAGGTCCTCGGAGACTTCATCTCCAAGATGACCTCAATTTATCTAGATTAGCTTCAATTCTCTTGTGAGGTTTGCAAAAGGGCTTTGCAGTTACTTCATCAAATATAAGTTATGGAAAGAGATTAATTTGAAGGCATCTTTAATAGTCGCCCATCAACGCTTATTGAGCGCTAACGCTGTGAGACACCCAATGAGGGCATTTGGCCACATCACTCAAAGTGTTTTTTTTTTTCTATATTTTTTGAAAAATGAGTTGATATTGTAGGTTACAACAATGACTCATTATATATATATAAACTTTTTTAAAATAAATAAATAAATTTAAAATATAAAACATTATTTTTTAATTTTTTAAATAATTACATATGATTTTCATTTTAAGTATAAATAACTTAAATTATATGTATTATGAAAAAAATATGTATTTTGCAAATAATTTAAATGATGAGTTGATGTGATTGTGAGTCACATACAATAGAGTCTCATGGATTATAAATCATCATGAGAAATACTTTAATAAATGAGAATTTAACGAGTTGCTAATGTGATAGAAGCATCTAACTGTAAAATGGTATAGCCATTATAAATATCCTATTAAATACTAACTTTTCTTTAAAAAATTTATTTATTTCTTTTTCTTTTTCAAATCTTAATTAAAAAAGAACTTAATTGGTGAGTATAGTTTTATATTAAATTTATTTTATATCATTCTTAACCATATTTAATACAAGATGTGCATTTCAGCTTTATTCATCGTAAATATTATTGAAATTCAAAACTCAATCATATTTTTTAACTATTTATTAATTTTAAAGCATTTATATAAGAATAAATAAGAAATAAAATATTTGATTAGAGAAAATGGACAATATTTTTGGAACATTTCAACAATGATTGATAGACAATTTTTTGGGGTGAAAGGAATATGATCAAATAAAATAAAATAATTAAAGACGAGTTGTCTCCCTTCTATATTCTCTAATGTACAGAAATAATAAGTAGTTTTAAATTTGTGCAATAAATCAATGTACTTAGGTTTGTGGAATTTACCATATTTTCATGTTTATACAAAAAGGGCAGTTCTTAATTTATGTGATAACGAATGAATTTAGGTTAATGGAAAATAATAATTAGGTTTAGGACATATTATTATATTTCACTATAATTAAGAACGCAATTAAAATATTTAAATCACCCATCTTGTATCTGCGCTCTTCTCAATTTTCTTGTTGTGCACTTTTGGGCTTTCTTTTCTTAAAAAAATTAAAATAAATATAATTTTGCAAGTGACATTTTTTGGTTTAATATAATTAAAAAATAAATTAAGTTGTTTAGAATTGTAAGTTCTAATATATTTTGTTTTGTTTTTTGTTTTTTTTTTCTCTTCATGTAAAGGTCTAATGTGAAAATTTGAAATTTCTTATATCTTATATTCAATTAACACGACGATGTAAAAGTAGTAACTAAAGTAGGTTTTGATTAATAAAACAAGTCAATTAGCAAAATTGCCTTGAAAGAACATAGAAGGATTAATAGAAGTTTTGAGTAATACAAGAAGTGTTGCAACATCTATTGCACCCAACACACAAAGAAACACAGAGAAACCCAATAGGTCACCTAAGTTTATCTTTGTCGCTTAGGGTTTTCACATCATAGGTGGCGAAGCTACCACCATCACCACCACCAACCCTTATTTTCTTGTTTCTCATATTTCCTTTTTATTGTTGTTTGTCGCTCCTCTCTCCGTTCTTGCCTTAGCTTGTCGTCACTTTCAATGTCATTCTTATTACCTATTGTAACACCCCCAGCTCCCGATCTCTATCTCATATGTCATAGGCGATGTGGTTGTCTCGTAGCTTAAAACTTCATTTATTTCAAGTGCAGTTCATCCTGCTTTCTATCTGAAAACTGGAGATATTACTTTTTTTTTCATCATTTATCACATCTATTAGTTTCATCATATCATGTCTCAAGGTATAGAGTATAAATACTATAGAAACATAATAATCTCAGTATTTCAAAATAACTGAAAACATTGATTCATGATCAGAGTTACGAACAATTCTGTGGGCTCCATATCCATCTTTTAATAATACAAATACTATCAATATCTGACATGATCAAATATAGTGGGTCACAAGCCCTACAATATAGTTCATTTTCTACTATCCTCATACTGTGAGACACACTGTTATTAATTTACATTGATCTGCTGGGGCGATGTCTTCAATAGATACCTGAAAAAAATGATTGGGTGAGCTCAAGAGCCCAATGGATCATACACAGTACATCCATAGCGTTATTTAAACCAAACACTGAACATGCAAACACTTATCATCCATTAGGCGTTCCAAACATTTATTTATCAACAGTTGTCAATTAGACCGAAAGGGGTTAACCTCTGTGCTCCAGATATGGGGAGAGAGATCAATTCTGAAACTTAAACCCTTCTCTAGGATCATTACTGAAACCCAGTTCATTCAGGTGTCAATCCTGACAACCAGTTCTAATTTTGCATAGAACACACACGAAGGACATTCGTCCCTGCGCTGGTACGTAGTTGAAATATTTATTTAATCTTATTTTTGTGAACAAAGCATAATAAAATAAATATTTCATTAATAATTAAACATTCCATCAGCATGACATCATAAATAAATATTTTCATATGTGAAAACAATGACTGTCGATTTCTGATATAGAAGATCGTACAATACGCAACTACAGAGCATACTCTCTCAGTCATAAATAATATAAATTAAAAATAAAGAAAAATCTTTCACAAATCATTTAGCCAATAACCTTGCATATTTCTAATCATTTAAACAATGCAAACATCACATGTTCAGCATTAAAATTCAAATACTACTAGAGAGTAGAGTAATCACTTCCACCTCAGTAGTATTTATCTGAATCCTTGCATATTATCTCAACTTGTTTCGAGTCTTTGATCAACAATCTTTAGGATCTACGTTTCGAAAATGTGATTTAATCAATGCCCATGAACAGTACCGTATATATGAACATTGCTAATAGTAATATTGAACAGTATCGTATGAATAGTACCGTATATATGAACATTAGCTACGTTTGCGTACTAAAATGAACAACGACATCTCCAATCTTAAATAGAGACTAGAGTAGAGTGATTATACCTGCTTTGATCAGAAAAACCCTTCAATTGCTTCAAAAGAGGTACCCAACAGTAGATCTTCAATATTGCTATGCAGAAACTGAGATTTTTTCCTTCCTACTACTATATTTGTTGTCTAAAACAGCTGAAGAACAAGATAAAATAAGAGAGTAAGCAAACAAATTCTTTCTTTCTTGCTGGAATGAATTTTCAGAATAGGGGGGGATGGGTTTATATAATTTTTTTGGCAGAAAAAAGACGAAATTGCACAGTTACAAATAATTTGTTACTGTAGCTACAGTACTTACAGTAACCACCGAACCTTATTTTGTCTGCCAACAAAATAATGATCGTATTTGTGAACAATGTCCATATATTTGAACAGTAACCGTATATTTGAACAATTATTTTTTTTTAACTCAAATTTCGAGTATTACAACACTAAAATTTTAGGTATTACACCTATTGTTTGTTCTTTTGTCATCCTTTGTTGCTTGCTATAGAATAACCTCTTACAATAACTCTACACTCTCTCCTCAGGAACGTTTCAATTTTCATGGCCAATATCTACATATGGAGTTCGTCTAAAATTTTGATTTTACCTATCTAGTTCAACTCTTTTATTGTTGTTGGTTTGATGTGAGGGTGCATCCCTATTATGATTGAATTTGTGTGAGTTATGTCTCCATTATTTTTTTGTTGCAAAGGTTTTGTTCTTTGGTAGTAAAATTTTGTTGTCTTGCTTTGATTTTTTTTTTCTTCTTGTGATATTGGGTTGTCCTTTTTTTTGACTTGGTGAACTCATAATTACGCATGTTGTTCACTTGAAGTAGTTGTACTTATGAAGCTCTTTGTTATGAGATTTGTTAATACAACAAAAGCTTTGTTTTCTTCTATATAAAAATATTTTTAGAGATTAGGTCATGGAATTTTAAAGAATTTGAGCATTCTATTCATTTTAAAATTAGAGTTGATGTCTTGATCTAATTGACTTGTCAAATGGATAAAAAAATTATTTACAATTTTATAATTCTTAAAAAGTAAGGGACAAAATATCAAATGGCTATGACCTTTCTATTTTAGTTCTGCGATTCAAGACGTGTTGAACAGTGAAAATGCATCTTTTTGACGTATCTTATATTACTCGTATCATATCAAAATAACAAAGTTATAATCATTTGAAATACCTAACTGCATGGTATTAATTTGATGATTAAGTTAACCGATTAATAATTAATTTTAAATTGTCATAATTTATCTATTTTAACTATGATTTAAATGATTTAAAATACATTGAAAAAAGCAAGGAAAATACTTTTAAATGAGTCTTTAATCATTGAAATTTGAGTTATAATAAAAAAAAGATATAACTATTTCAAATTACTAACCATACTAGTAATTTAATTTCCAAGTTAATAACACAATCATTAATTTCAAATAGCTATTACTGCCCAATCATATTTAAGTGGTTATATTTTTAAGACATCTTGAATCGCTCAAGTTAAAGTTAAAATAGCAAAGGTATATGATAATTTGAATAAGTTAATAACATGGTGAACTGGGTGATTGAGTTAATACCATACAATTAATTATTTTAAATGACTATAGCTTTATCATTTTGACTAAAATTTAAGTGATTTACGATCTATTAAAATTTTATTTTTGTCATATTTCAAATATATCTTGATTTGTTTTAATTAAAGTTAAAAAGAAAAAGTTATATGTACTTGAAATTATTAATTATTTGGTGGACTTGGTTACTGAGTCACTATCATGTGGTTAATTATCTTCGATAACCACAACTTTTCATTTTAAAATTGACTTTAAGTGACTTAAAATGTGCAGAAAATGTTTTATTATATTCATTCTAATGCATATTGGATTACTCAAATTGAAATTTAAGTGAAAAAAAATTATAGTTATTTGAAATTGCTAACATAATGTTAATGTAGTCCTTTGAGTTAATTGTGCAATTAATAACTTAAAATGATTATAATTTCTTACTTAAACGCCAAATTAATTGATTCAATAGGCTTTGAAATGTTATTTTTATCATATTTTCAAAGCATATAGAATTGCTTAAATTAAAGTTCAAATGAGAAAGTTGTACCACTTTGAAATAACCGACTGATCAATTAACTTACTCATTGAGTTAATAATGTATGGTTAGTTATTTTAAACGAAAATAATATTCTTATTTTAACTATAATTTGAGTAATTTAAGATGCAATTGGAATTATTTTTATTTTTTTTAATAAAATTTTAATCATTTAAATAATTTGTCACTTATTATATATATAGGGTTGACTGTATAAAAAGCACCAAAAGAGATTTTGAGTGGGCAAGAAACGGTGCTCGTAGTGCAAGGCCCTAATCTCTCCTTGCAGGAAGGACAAACTCATAAGCCAACCCAAACAATTGAAGTTAAAAAATTTAAAACTTAGCCCAACCTAATTTATTTGTAAACCCAAACCAATCCAAACTGTTTGTTGAGATATGTTGCTTTATTATTAGTTCTTGCCCAATATTTTGGTTACATTTCAATAATTCTGTTAGGAAAAAATACAAAACTATACTTTATTTTATATCTATTTATAATTATAATTAGTAACCGACCTATAAAACATATAAAAATAATAATGTTATAAAATTTTCCTTCTATTTTGGCTATATGCCTCTAAAAATGTCATAAATTTAGTATTAATAAAATTTAGTAATGACATTTTTAAAGTTAAAATTATTCTAATGAGAAATTTATGGCTTTATAAAATAAATTTTTCATTAATTTATAGAAATAATAAAAAATATTTATATGAAATAAAATTTAATTTTAAATAAATAATCATATTAACTTAAATATTTACTTACTAGTTCACTGTTTCCACGTTATAAAAATATTTAATAAACTTATTTTATTTAATATTAAAAATATTCACAATTAAAGAAGGAGAAACAGAAAAAGTTATATCGGACAGTTAATATTTAATTTTTCTAATCAGATGGTTCTATTGAGGTCATATACCCAATAGAAACCAAATTTAGGGCATCCGCAATGTAGGGACATTGAGTGCTTACGTGATGCTCAATGTCCCTGCTTGCTGGGCGTCTGACGCGGATGAAACCCATCGAGCGCTCAGTCTGAATTGAGCGCTCAGTGAGTCTCATTTTATTATTATTTTTTTAAAACAGCAGGGCGCTGCAGTTGCAGCACCACATATATATATATAGTTATATATATAACTAAATAGTTATTTATATATTTATATACAGTTATATATTTAGTTATAACTATACAGTTAAATAACTATATAGTTATACATATAACTATATATATAAATAAATAAAAAAAAAATATATATATATATATATCTATATAATTATTTTAAATAATTAAAAGTTTTTAACTGTTTTAAATAATTAAATTTAATAATTTAAATAAAAATAACAATATATTTATTTTTAATTTATAAAATAAAATAAAAAATTTATTTTAAGTTAAAATAAAATTAGAATTATTGAAAGTTAAATATATATATATATATATATTTTTTTTTTAAATAAAATATAATAATGATTAGTAACATTAAAATTTTAACGTTTTTAATTGTTTATTAAAAAAGTAATATTTAAAATAAATAATTATAAAAAATTTACTTTTTTATATAAATTAAAATAATAATTATTGTTTTAATTTTAATGAAAATAATAAATATTTTTTTTAAAAAATATTTTATAAATAAAATATTATAATTAGTATATTTAATGAATTGATGTTATTGTGAGATTTATATAGTATAGTCTAATAAATATATGATATTGTGAATAAAAATTTAATAAATAAATAATATAAATAATAAAATTGATGAGGGGAATGATTTATTAAACTTTGACATTGAAAATGCTTTAGATGCTAGGGCTGAAGAACAGGGGCACCGCTGCCGGTCTGTCGTTCTCAACTTACTGGTCGGCCAACCAGAGGCGGGGCAATTCGGTAAAATCGTGCTACCGAAAATCAAAACCCCCGCGCAGAGGCAACACCGAAGCGGCACAAATGGCGGGAAAAGAAGACGACGAGCTACGGTAGACCCACATCACAATAATCTTCTTCGATTTCGCGATAGAAAGCATAGTCGGGAAAATGGATCAGAACGAGCCGAAGAATTGCTGGAGAAAAGAAGTGGATCAAAACCTAAAGAGACTTCATTCGCTTCTGTTCGGAGTCGATCTAGCACTGGAACGAGGCGATTTCTCCACAGCTCAAATCCTCAGCCTCACACTGCTCGGATTTCTCGATTCTCACACCACTAATCATACCGACGAAATTTTCATCAGCCCGATACGGCGAGACGTCACGGCAAAGCTTGAAATTGCTCGTCGATCCCTTGCGCCTGAATCAGATCGGTAACTGTTTCGTTCTTCTGATTTTTGCTAATCTAAATCGTCTGAGAACGTCCATTAATTATTTCAGAGAATCTTTAGAATTAACAAATAAAAAAAATGAATAATATATCATCAAATGTAATAGGAGATGCAGTGTAGCCTGAAAAATTACCATCTCCTCTCTCTCAGACGCGCGCGCGCGCATGCACGCACACGGAGATATAAAAGCGTTTTAGTGCTAAATTTGCTGCGAACTTTTAGGTTTCATTGAGGCATCTTGCTCTCGTTACGGATCAATCTTTATTTATTTATTTTTCAATTTAGTACATACTGTGCAAGCGTCATTCTGCTCTGTAATTCCCTTGAGTTTTGAATTTCCAGTCAGGTATTTGAACAAGCTAAACGAGAACCAGGTCAAGTGTTTGTCAGGAGAGGCGGAATTGATGTCGAAAAAGTGAAGCAGTCAAAGTTTTTCAAAGCTTTGCTTCACCATTACCAAGGGAAGAAGGACGTAGATCAATCGGTATGGATTATGGAGTATTCATTTATGTTTTCATTGTCTTTTGCTGGCCGCTCTTTTGTTAGATTAGTTGTAATGGTGAGAGCAGTCAGTTCTTTTGTTTGCTAAGTAAATTTGTTGTTCTTTTAAATGCCTGTATCTTGTCACCATGTGTACTTTTGAGAAGCTGATTTTCTTTAAGACATTTTGGAATTTTTGCTTGATTTGATAGTTGACATTCTTAACTACTTCATATCCTCAGGATCCTGATTCATCTGTAGGTGCCAGCTTAAAATATCTTCAAGTTTCAGGCAGTAGAGAAGGGGAGAGCTCAGGTCAGACAGGCCAACTAGACAGGCAAAATGACATATCTACTTGCAAGGTTTCAAAAGTTACGACACAGGCAAAGTTAACATCACTCTATGGCAGCAAGATCCCAAAGGGAAATGACATTTCATCCAAGAACTTATCGAGCTTCAGAGCTAACAGCTCAGATGAATGTGTAATTATAGAGAAGGCTCAGTCAGGTAACCAGGAGCAGAATAAGAGTAGTATTGTTTCTGCATTTTTGCGAGCTGGAGAGGAAGAAAACAGTGTTGAAAAAAGTTTAGTGACCAAGCGTGCGCATATGGAAATCACTCGCTCCAGCACTCAGAATGCAAAGTCTCCAACTTGTGATGGAGAACCAGATGTTTCTGGCAATGGATTTGTTACAGCAAGGGTGAAATTGGTATTTCTCTACTTTACTCTCTAGCTGTTCATTGAGATTGTTACTTCCCTTCCCTGTATTGCATTTTGGGACATCAAATCATTGAATCAAAACCCAAAAGCATTTTAAAAGCAGACTTTCTTCATAAAGCTGTAAATTATGAAGCTTGGAAAAGGGGTCTATCTCATGGCAATCAATTTCGAGTTACAATAGGAATGTATGTGCACAACCTATATGTTTTCTCTATTTCTGACATTTTGTCATCCTTTTAATTTCTATTTTTTTATGTAAGTTCGCTTCTCATAAGTTGTAACATGATCTCAATTTTTGTTTTTTTTTGTTTTTGTGTTTTTTTAATAAATTCAGGAAATAGATACAGCTAGACAAAAATGTGGTTTAGCAGGATCACCAGGTGCTTCTGTATCTCCACAAAGTGACGCTACTTGCAGAGGCTATGGAGTGAGACTGGGTGGTTTTCCCCGTCGTAGCATTCGCAGTAACTTTGTCCCTCCTATAAGGTCAAATGGCTCAAACACAAGTCATGTGACTTCACGAGTTTCAGGGAAGAATGATGATGCAATGGATGACTCAACAAAGAAATGGTTGGTCAGAGTCTTATGTCATTCATTTCAAATTTTTGTTCAATTTCTCAAAAATTGAATTTGAAGTGGTTTACTTATGGACTTATTCAGTGAGAATTATATGTACTGTTTCCAATCTTTTTGCTCCTTATGACTTCTTTTACTTCCAAACCATTTTTGGAAGTTTTGCTCTTTCTTTCCTTTTTTCTTTTGGGTGGGTGGGGGGTTACGCAGTATGATGCATTTTGCATAAACAAGTTCTACTTCTTAGTGGCTGAGGAAGATGATATTTCATATTCTTGACTTCTTTCTAATTCTGATTTTAGTTTGGAAATGTTATGTGGTCTGGATGGCGAGCTTCCTGAGAAGTTAAGAAATCTGGAGCCACGTCTCATTGAACATGTTAGTAATGAAATAATGGATCGGGATCCAAATGTTCGCTGGGATGATATTGGTATACTTAGAATCTCCTCCAGTGTCCTCATTGCTCAGATTCTTTTGCAATAATTAGCAAGAAGAGGTCAGTATACTTCACAATTGCTATTTTGCCATTATTTCAGCTGGATTGGAGCATGCCAAGAAATGCGTGACTGAGATGGTCATATGGCCTCTGTTACGTCCTGATATATTTAAAGGTTGTCGTTCTCCTGGAAGGGGTCTCCTTCTCTTTGGTCCTCCTGTAAGGATGTTGGATCTTTGAGTATGTGATTTATTCATGTTCCTTGGTTGGCATGTAAATTTCTACAATGTATATCTTGTGTGTCAGGGGACAGGCAAGACAATGATAGGGAAAGCTATTGCTGGAGAGGCTAAAGCAACCTTTTTCTACATATCTGCAAGTTCATTGACAAGCAAGTGGGTATGTTTTTCTTTTCCACTGTTTTCTCAAGCTTAAGGTGGGATCTGAGTATCATGGCCTGAGATATTTAGTCTATTGCATACCACATTGATTCAAGTAACTGGGATCTTATTATTGCCTCCAACCTCTTCAAACTTTTAACAATGCAAGGCAGCGCCTTGTGATGATTTTCTTTCACATCTTCTTAAGGAAGTACAGTTCTGATAAGATTCTTCATCCGTTACTTGTGTTGTTAACCATTTCCTTTATGATTGGTAAATACTTGCCAATGCCATTGCACATTCTGGCAGTGTTCATGCAAGTCCATGGGTGCGGTATAAGGTGCTTCTTCACTTCATAAGCTCTGGCACATGCCTAGGATACAAGGCATTATTATCTAAAGAACTGATTCAATGGTGATTATGAATGCTATAATGATTTATTGTTACATATCTCGCCCGTGTAGGCTGTTGCCTTGTAACGTATATTTGGAATACCAATGATAATGAACCTGTATTACTGATGCCATTTGTTATTTGTTGTTTTTCTTTCCTCTCCAAGTAATATATTGCCAGTGAATGTAGATTGGTGAAGGCGAAAAGCTAGTAAGGGCACTTTTTGGGGTTGCCAGTTGCCGTCAGCCTGCTGTTATATTTGTGGATGAAATAGATTCACTGTTATCTCAGGTTTGTCAGCAGTTATTGACCAACTACTAGACCATATCTGGTGGCATATTCAATAAAGATGAATGTAGGATCTGTACAAAACCAGCCAAGGATTGAGGCATGCCAATTGGTTGCATCATTTAGATTAGGTTGATGGACTCTGATTCTTACCCAAAACAAGTTCAGAGGATAAATAGTTATTATGAGTGGATTTTAGCTGATTTACAGGGTTCAATAAAATTTATACTCTGTGCCACACACTGCTAACCACAGTGATATTGATTTCTTTTATTTTGGGGTAATGCTAGAGCAACACACTTTTTTTTACACACTTTGTTGACAGTAGGTTAAGAGCCATTGGATTGCTTTGAATTATACAATCATGACTTGAATCACAAGTTATGGATTGCATGATTGAAGAAGTTCCAACAACTTTCAAGTACAATGTCAAAAAAGTGCTTCATTCCATTATTTTCCTTTTATTTTATGTCGTTTGGTATAAGATGTGTACAATGCTAAAATTATTTTTACAGGTGTTGGTGGTTTGAATGTTTAAACTCTTGTATCTCAATTACAATATAGTTAAAGTTAAGTCAAATGCACTATGACATCAAAATATAGCCCCAATTATTTTACACCCTTTTTACATGCATTTTACTTGCTTTAAAATTTAACATTTCTAAGTATCATATTTTGTTATTTTTTTGTTACTTATTTTTGATTATTTTCAAGGCATGAATTAGTTTTGATCAAAGGAAAAAAAAAATAATGAATGAGTTGAAAGGAAAAATTTTATATGGATTAGTGTAGCATTGACTTGATGTGAATTAAAAACAGGTGTAGAGAAGTGTTAAAATGTTATTAAAAAAATTGTAAAGCGCTGCTGGTATGTATTTACAATGTCCGCTAAAATGCATTCTAGTAACCATTGACTCTATGAAATTATATGACTAGAAGATGCACACATTAGATACCATTTTTATGATTGATTTGCTCATAGCCTAGAGCCTCCATTGAGTTAATTACAATAATTCTTCTGAAGGAACGATACTGAGATCACAATTTGTTATTGTAGCGCAAGTCAGAAGGTGAACATGAATCAAGCAGAAGGCTGAAAACTCAATTTCTGATTGAAATGGAAGGGTTTGATAGTGGGAATGAGCAGATTTTACTTATAGGTATTTATTGAACCCATTGGTGCTCGATGATAGATTTTGAAGATGAATTATTGAAACCCAAGCTATGTATTAAAAAAACTTTCAACTACTTTGCGTACACCCCTTTCTAGCGGTGATAAAATGGTACACTTTTGTTACTATTGAAAGATTTTCTTTTTATAGTACTTAGCTAACTTTATTGGAGTGTTCCTCTCATGATTTTGTTTCGGTGATTTCAATCCTTATCAGATTTATTATCTTGTTATATTAAACTAGTGAATGTCTCCTTGAGGGCATTGGTATTTATATACAGATTTGACAAACAACGCAACTTTTTTTTTTTTTTTATTGTGCAAAAGGAGAGGTGCTTTGCATCCGTTGATCAGTGGATGCTGAGTCTGAACTTGATTTGGTCTTGACCTAGTTTTGAAGTATCATTTTTATCTCCATTGGGTATATTTGGAAGTAAAGGATAAAAAAAAAACCCTGGTACATTCACAGTGCATTAGTATTCATTGTTGTTGATGTCCGATAAAATTATCTATGGTCAGGAGCAGGCTCTTTATATCTGGCCATTCATTCCCATCATTTTATAGTAGCGTCGTGACTGAAGCACTTGATTTATACTTTTTTTTTTTTTTTTGGTTTCAAAGGCTCCTTTCTGCGCTTCTAAAACATGATTTGTATAGAATGTTTGGCTGCTTAATGGTACGTCAACAAAAATAGGCAATTTATGAACTTTGCAGGGGCAACAAATAGACCTCAAGAACTTGATGAAGCAGCACGAAGGAGACTTACAAAGCGACTTTACATTCCTCTCCCTTCCTCCGGTACTATCAGTTTGCCAGTAACAGTTTCGTTGCTTCAAACAGTTATCTATTGCACAGTTTTGTTGGTCCATACTTTCATAAATCCTATATAAACTAAATTCTTCAAATTCTAACATAAATGATGAAGAAGCAAGAGCCTGGATTATACGTAATCTCTTGGAAAAGGATGGTTTATTTAAGCTTTCGAAGGAGGATACTGATGCCATCTGCAAGTTAACTGAAGGTAGTCTTATTATTCCAGCTTAACCCATTCAGTTTCTACTGCACTATATCACTGTCTGCACTCAATTCTTTCTGGAATCCTGTTCTGAAAACCGAAACTGCTATTTCAATTTCGTTTCTCAGGTTATTCTGGATCAGATATGAAGAACTTGGTGAAAGATGCCTCCATGGGGCCATTGAGGGATGCTCTGCGGCAAGGAATACAAATTACTCAGTTGAAGAAAGAGGATATGAGGCCAGTCACTCTTCAGGTAATTGATGTTCGCCCTTGACATTTTTACGAGTTAACTAATATAATTTCAGTAAGCTTAGCTGTTCTCTGACCAATTTTTAGGACTTTAAGGATGCATTACAAGAGGTGAGGCCCTCCGTTTCTTTGAATGAACTCAGTACGTATGAGGAGTGGAACAAACAATTCGGAAGCTTATCACTATGAATGAGACTAAACTAGATAGGCGAGAAAAATAAAGAGCAATTGGTATGTGGCTTTTAGCCAGAATTATTGAAATTGATTCTTCTTCTATCATGATCATTTGTCATCCAAAGCTTCTTCTGACTACAGAGAAATGCTTCTTTAATTCTTTCACTGTACTGCACTAGCTTATATGGTGACTACAGAATTGATACTCTCATGTGCAAGAGAGGGTCTGCTCTGTTCAGTTCAGTCTACTTGATAACTTGAATATATTTTTCTAAAAGATATGAACTAGAATAATTGTTTGATGATATGTTTTGAAATCCTTTTGGACATGGAAATTCTTTTTTATTTTTTCCTGGTTTTCAGCTAATCTATCTCGTCTATCCTTGAATAATGAACTTTGAGTAACATGTGCAACATTTGTTTCTCATTATACTTACAATAGTAGGATTAAACTAATAAAAAACTTAATACCCTTTAGCCGCTGGTGTTACACACGCAATGTCTAGTGGGATGGATTGACAGATTGGCATGTGCAAGTGTTGTAGAACTAAAGAATGGGCTTTTTACGTGTCTATACAGTATTTAAAAATATATTATAGATATACCATATATTTCAATGCTATACATATAATTAAAAATTAATTACAAAAATATTAGAAATTGGGGTGTTACCATTTTAAACCGAAAAAGCCTATGAAATAAGCAAAAAAAAAAAGAAAATAGTAACCAAAAAAGAAAAACTGTTTTTATTTAACATTTAATGAAGCATATTAGGATAAATAGGTTTTTATTTGACCAAAAAATTAGTTTGCTTATATTTTGTTTATATTTTTGGTATATTATGATATATTTTGGTGTATTATGATATATTTTGATATAATTTGTTTATATTTTTTATAATATGCATACAATATATAGAAAGTAATATGTATACTAAATTCTAAAGCATATTTTGATATATTTTGGTATATTATATTTATATTTTGGTATATTTTTGTATATTTTGGTATATTATGATATATTTTGGTATATTTTGTTTATATTTTTTATAATATGCATATAATATATAGAAAATAATATGTATACTAAATTTTGAAGCATATTTTGGTATATTTTTATATATTTTGGTATATTTTTGTATATTTCAGTATATTTTGTTTATATTTTTTATAATGTGCATATAATATATAGAAAGTAATATGTATACTAAATTTTAAAACATTTTTTGGTATATTTTGGTATATTTTGTTTATATATTTTGGTATATTATGATATATTTTGATATATTTTGTTTATATTTTGGTATATGTTTGTATATTTTGATATATTTTGTTTATATTTTTTATAATATGCCTACAATATATAGAAGTAATATGTATACAAAATTATGAAGTATATTTTGGTATATTTTTGTATATTTTGGTATATTTTGTTTATATTTTTTATAATATGCATACAATATATAGAAAGTAATATGTATACTAAATTCTGAAGTATATTTTGGTATATTTTTTTGTATATTTTGGTATATTTTTGTATATTTTAGTATATTTTGTTTATATTTTTTATAATATGCATATAATATATAGAAAGTAATATGTATACTAAATTCTAAAACATTTTTTGGTATATTTTGTTTATATATTTTGGTATATTATGATATATTTTGGTATATTTTGTTTATATTTTGGTATATGTTTGTATATTTTGATATATTTTGTTTATATTTTTTATAATATGCCTACAATATATAGAAAGTAATATGTATACTAAATTATGAAGTATATTTTGGTATATTTTTGTATATTTTGGTATATTTTGTTTATATTTTTTGGTATATTATGATATATTTTGGTATATTTTGTTTATATTTTTTATAATATGCATACAATA
>JAJIYU010007200.1:0-19486 GCA_030144865.1 Tinospora cordifolia | reverse complement strand
TACAAATGAAATAGTGTTTCCTTGTCTAACCAGCAATAAAGTCATTTCCCATCCCCTCATAGGAGTGGACGATACAGTGTTGAGTGTGTTCGTCCCAGTATTATCAAGAAAAATATAAATACTCGTAATATAACAATCAACTGTAGCCTTAGCGGATCAAAGTACAAGAAGTACATTTGTGTGGCTTACTCCATACAATTTAGAGAAAAAAAAAAGGCTATTTTTTTATTTTGAAATATAAGCAGTTTTAGCTGTAAATCAAAATCTGAAATATTTCTTTAAATGTCTAACATGTTTTTAGATTACAATTCAGCTAGAAAATAACGAAACTTCTTTGAAGATGAAATTGCTTTTCCTTAAGGCTTTAAAAATCAAGAAAAAACCATGCATAAGATAAATTTTAACATAGATATTGCTCTATCAAGGCAAGTGTAGCCTAGATAAAGCCCAGATGTTGCCCAGGTGTTAAAAAGAAGTATTTGGCGTTAAAAGAATTATTTATAACGCCCTAGTTAATTAATTAATTAATTAATTGAAGTACACGAGTAGATTCATGCACAAATTTATGCACTTATAAATTCTATAATACAATCTAAAAAACACTTCAAAAAACACTAGTTGGTATTTTTATTTCAGAAAATTAATCTTATCGTTAATAAGGTTAAAACAAGTAGGAGTTAAATTCCGCTTCTTTGACGCAGATTCTGGTTTCTGGTTTGCTTCGAATGATTGCTACGGTGTCGGCTCCAACTCTTCCAGTGTTCTGCTTTGGCCGGATGCTGTCGGAGATTCCTCCATTTCCGGTCGAATCTCCGACGAATTTAATGACGTTGAAAATTTTATGTAATTTACCCAACACCCGTCACATATAGTCTTGCTCACAGAGTCACAGTAAAATACTTACTTGTGGCGGTATAGACAACCGTCACTAATTTCCTTGCATGGTTCTGTACCTCTGTTTTGCTCGGTCCAAGCCCAATCATGAATGTGGCCAGGTTCGTTGGTCAGGCCCATTTTACGTGTCCACCTGGCATGACTTGAGCAGGGGGTTAAGTCACTTCTCTTTCTTTTAGAAGAGGTTTTCTTCTGTATTTTATCGATTTCTAGCGTTCATTTTCTGAGTTTTATCGAATTTCTAGGGCTCATTTTTTGAGTTTTATCGATTTCTTCTCCAACAACCATGGATCTCGACTTGAATGCTGCTCATTCGATGGGAACGACCATCGTCGGAGTAACCTACGACGGTGGTGTCGTCCTCGGCGCCGATTCCAGAACCAGTACAGGCGAGTAATTTTCGGGTTCTTTCTGTTTTTTTCTTATAGAGTTAATTTCGTCTCGGTTAGCGATCAAAGTCTTACCGAGTTTTATTTGCGTTTTGTGATACTTGTTTTCTGATTTATTTGGATTGTTGAATTAATGTGCTAGAAATGACTTTGAGTTTGAGGATTTTATTGTTCTTTATTTGTTGTAGGGATGTATGTGGCTAATCGAGCATCAGACAAGATTACACAGCTGACTGATAATGTCTACGTGTGCCGTTCTGGATCGGTATTCATCTTTGTTTTTGGTTATCTTTGTCGGATTCTTAAATTAATCTTGCTAGAGCACTGTGATTGTTTTTTGTTATTTTTTTTTAAATTTATGCATATTTTGATTTGCTGCTGGTTGTTTAGATCTGTTAACACGTTTCTGTTGTTTTTTAACTTTGGCTCCCTTAAACACAAACCCATCCACTTAATATGACCTTTATTTAACTTAGCAAATGCCATATCCTAAGATACCAGACCAATGCCAGAATCACTACTTACTCCTTACTGATTCTCTCCCTCCCCAATTTTTTTATTCTTTTTTATGTGAGCTGCATTTATGTTCCTTTTTGACTATGATTTCGTCTTCTTCCATTTCCTTGGGAATTTACCGTATCTGTCTTCTCATTGTCTTGATATTCTGCAAGTCAAGCTGAGTCATGACACGTACATTGATGCATTGATCAATCATGATATGTCATTGCTGTTTTTTCTTCTTTTTAACTTGCGTATTTCTCCTTTTTAGGCTGCTGATTCTCAGGTTGTGTCTGATTATGTGCGCTACTTTCTCCATCAGCACACGTAAGTTCATTTTTTGTGGATCATTGTGAACCATCTCATCACTTTCTCGGCCTTTACTGTTTTCTCTTTGTTTTTGTGTCCATTGTTTGTATAATTATTAGCTAGTGTTGGCTATATTTGAATTTTCTTACTTCCTTTAAGTATTGATTTGGCATCTGGAAGTCTTTATCCACAAATAATTTTAATTAAAGAAGGAATTACTTGTGTTAGAACATGCTTACGTTAGCTCTACTAAGCCCTTTATGGACTTCATGAGGTTGGCTGCATGATTTTACTTCTTCCACTTCCCTAACTTGACAATTGTATTATTAACTAAATATATTTTTCTTAATTATCTCTATTTGTTTGTTTGTTTTTTTTTTTTTTTTAAAGATGTTATATTTGGTCTTTGTTTGTGTCTATCATAAAAGGTCACTTTTCTTAATCTCATTTGAAAGAGTATATATAATAGTTATATTTGATTTCTACTCTTGATTGGTAAATGAATATTATGTGATTTAGTGAAAACTAATATAGAAGAATTGGTTGAGATGAAAAATAGTAAAGGACTCCATCTCAATTCTTTCTAGCATAGCCAAGAGGATTATCTTTTGCTAGTAAATAAATCTGAATTGAGAAATTAAAAAAGCATTAAAGAACTTAGCAATTCAAAATGTTGAGGTTAGTGAACAGTGTCCTTAGCAGCTGTACCATGAATTTTTCATCCTTAGGTAAGGAAGATTGCTTACATATAAGGATTGAAGAAGGGTTATGTGCAAGTGGTGGAATTATCAAAAATAATACCTTAGGAAAGGCGAAATGAAGTATCTTCTTTCATTGCATAATGTCCTCAGTTGTCCATCTTTCTCCTTAGGTTCATGAATGCAAGAAGTTATGTTACCTGGACTTGGTTGCAGGATCTGGTACGAGTATATATCTAGTGGCGTGATTTGTTCATTTTCTAATTCAAGGATACTGGGACATTGCTATATTATATGTCATTCTTTTTTTTTTTTTTTTTTTCTATTTTACTCATTTGATGTCTGTTTTTCCCTTCCATTTAAGAAAATTCACCTATTAGTAATTATCTTATTACATGCTCTCTTCTTTCCATTAGAGAACATTCATATTAATATTTTTAAATCTAAAAGTGTCGGACACATCCCAGACCAATGCCATTTGATGAAGTGTTGGACAGGGTACGTTTGCATAATCTCACACCACCATCATTTCTTGATCTTTTCTGACAAGTTTTGTTTGTAAATAAGGAAGATGATGAGCCTGCTGCCTGTAACCGCTATTTTCCCAAAACCCAAGTTAATCTCACACCACCATCACTGCTTGATCTTGTCTGACAAGTTTTGTTTATAAAATCCCAGACCAATGCCATTTGATGAAGTTTATAAAAACAAGAAGCAAAGAAAAGAAAAGAGACTCAGTGTTGTATTTCGTCTAGATATGCAATTTGAGATATTTACTTGGTTTGGGACTATAAATTGTGATAACTTGGTTGAAAACAGTACTATAACCCTAACTTCAATTCCCTGTGGTTTCTTACAGAAATATTGAGTTTTTGTTTACAATTTGTGATAATATGTCCCACTATATTGATAAGCCCAAAATATTGTTTTACCTCATTTGCTGGGCATAGTAAGTTTTGATAAGGAAACTGTATGCAAAATTATCTTTGAATGAAAAAAAAATATTATAAAGAAAATTTATAATGCAATGAGTTTTTGAATTATCTGATACAATTATTATTGGTGCAGTATACAACTAGGGCAACCTGCAACAGTCAAAGTTGCTGCTAACTTGATTAGATTGCTGTCCTACAATAACAAGGTATGGTTGAAGTTTCCTCATGTGCATTATGCAATGCAATTTAAGGTGTTAATATCACCTGTTTAAATTGTTATGATTTTAAGATGATGCTGCCCTGATTAGATTAGCAATAAGGTATGGTTGAAGTTTCGTAGTCTGTATGACATGATGCAACTGAGGTGTTAATTGCACCCGGTTAAATTGTTATAGTTTTAAGATTCTTGTGTTGCATCAAACAAAATCAAATCCTTGTGCTGTTGTGAAATAGCCCCATTTTGCTCCAACGTTTGTTATCAATAGCTTCTACGTATTTTTCTAATAAGAGATGAATTTAAATTTCTGATCTCACCAGAAAAAGAGGCTAGTGAGGGATAATTGTGTCAAACTTCTGTAATGGACAATTATACAAATTTTTTTGCAACTATTGTAGGATTAGATTTGATGCTGTCAACTGCATTAATGAGCCTTTCATTTTTTCCAGGATGGAATATATAAAAAGTGCTTTTATCGAAACCAAAACTTCATTGCTATTCTATGCTTAGGATGTTTGTTCCAGCTGTCCTGAAACTTTAAAAAGTTCAACCAACAAACTTTAAAGTCAATTGAAGTGGCAGCTTGATGCAACCCATCTTTTTCTCTCTGCTTTTTTTTTTTTTTTTTCTTTGGTATTGCTTACAAATCATTTTGATCAATCAAGGTTTCTTCCTTTTTCATTCTGATTTTTGAGGGCTAGGTAAAAGGGAAACAAGCTTTGACGGGCTGTGAAAGCTCTGCTATTGTTTTTTTCCCTCCCTTGTTAACACAATGTGTTGAGACAACAACTAGTAAAAGAAACACTTTTTATTTATTGTTGCTATTTTTCTTCTTTTCCATCCTCCTCCCCATTGTTCTCTTTTTTCTCAACTTCATTTATACAGTTAGGATGCATAATTATGTGTATATAAATTGTTTAGGGGCCTTTAAATAATTAATTATTATCCAATGGTCTATGCTTAAATGTTTCAATTGTCGCCCAGGCCACATCTAGGTAACACCTAGTCTATGCCTTGCCTATACAGGGACAAATGCCTAATCACTGACGCCTTGAAAATAGTGTCTATAAGTATGTAACTTACACAGTTTTACATAATCACATTCAAAAAATTTTTATTTAAAGAGAGAAGAAAACTAGTCTTGAATAAAGGCAACGGAAAAACAATTCCTAATAAACGAAACAAAGAAAGAAAGGGAAAGAAGTCACCAGTCGTTGTGTTCCCCCTTCCATCTTTTAGGAGTACAGATGCTTCTTCCAATAAAGAAAGGAAACAAACAAAATTAAAGAGAAATAATGGAGATAATAGTTGGAAGAGGACAATTGTCTCAACAAGTTGAGTAGATGACAGGGAAGAATGTTGGAAATCTTTTTTCTGTTGTGTTTTTTTTTTTTTGGACTAGGGTTTTGAAGCTTCTTCAAATAGCTGTTAGAGAAGTAAATAAGTAAATAGAAGAAAAAAAAATGTCTTTTTAAGTCAGTTTGGGTTGTCGTTTCTGCAATCCAAATCAAATACTGCATTTCAATTTGAATTTTACGATTTAGATTGAATCGTATGATTTGATGAGAAATCACATGATTTGGTTCCATTTTCTATTTTTCATGTGATTTGAATCTTTTGTTGCACTATTTGATTCAAATCATATGATTTGAGTTGAAAAATTGTTTTGAATTGATTATTGTGCTTAATGTTATAATATTTACATGATGTTACTTGTTTGAGTTTTTTTGTAGTTATGGATATTCTATAATTTTTTTTTTGTTGATAAAGGTGGATGTTAAGACACTTGTCACGCAAGCCTAGAGGTTATGTGTTCAATCCAAAATGTGTGGCTCAGTGTTGTCAAGGTCGTACGGTGATCTAAGACGATAAGCGTTCATAAGGCAAAGTGAGACCTAGGTGGTTTTAAGACGGACCATAAAATAATTATTTAGAGGTCCTTGAAAATTTATTTATTTATTTATTGGTCTGTCACTATGTGTATATTTGTATATATCCACATCTCCTCTAGAATGAAAATAGTCGCCCCTTGGGTTACGCCAAGGGGAAGTCCTAAAAATGACTTATAACATGTCATTAAGGAAGGTTGGACCATGTCCTTTCCTATAATAGACTTTTAAGGTTTTTTTTTTTTTTTTTTTTTTAACCCATTTTCGAAAGGAAACATCAAAATGTGAGGCCAAGCATACTGAGCCTTCGTGGGTCAAACGAATTCTGATCATGACGAAGCTTCACAGACCCTCTAATATGGTTACGGTGCATGTCTAGAAATTGACCATTACACCTAGGCACTAATGGGGCCTAGGCGTTGTCTTAACAATGCTGGTATAGCTCCTCAACTACTTAGTTACTTTAATCAATATTTTTTTTATCATGCAGCTTCAGACATGTTAACGTGTGAGTCAGGGTAATGTGCATGTGTGCTGTGATTGTTATTAGACTTAAAATATGTCATCTATGCATAGCCTTCACACAGTGCCAAGGGACAAGACTGAAGATTTAATTTTGATTTTAATTGTTGACTTGTTGTATAAGAAAAAAATGATTGAGTGAATGTATCCTTGTTTTCTTACAATAGTAATATTTGATTGTAACTTTCCATGAATGGCGTGAATATAATTATCCGTTATTATTAATTCATTTGGAAAAGTAAAGAATTTACTTAAGAAATGTTGGCTTAAGCTTGACTTTGTTAGATTTGAATACATAAGTCCAGTAGAAACGCCTTTTATGTGTTTAGAGTGCCTCACCTTAAGGCATGTGTGCTCTGTACTGTTTCTAATAATAGCATATGCTTGGAGTACCTCACCTTTAGGCTTAAGTGTTTGAATGGCATCAGTCTTGTAATAAGAAGACCTTGAGGCTTAAATTTGATTTTAATGTTGGACTTTTGGTATAGCTCATGGCTTTGCTCCAGTTTCTTATAATCGCAAAATTCCTACACATAACACATTGAACTAGAATCACAATACCACACTATACATCACAATTGAACAAAAACTGAGGACTTGAAAGATGCTAGGTATGTCACTCATTCCAGTAGTTGACAAGATTTTTTAATAGATTCTCGCTTTTCTAACCTATTGCTGCTCTAGTTGTGTATTTTTTTTGGTTGGTATGCATATATAATCCCAATTTCTTTGCTCCTTTTCCTTCATTTATATTGATCAGTATATCTCATCATGCTCCAAATTTGGCAGAACATGCTTGAGACGGGTCTAATTGTTGGTGGATGGGACAAGTATGAAGGAGGCAAGATATACTCTGTACCTCTTGGTGGGACAATTTTGGAGCAACCTTTTGCTATTGGGGGTGCGTTGTACTCACCTCATGTAAACTATCATGATGATAGAGGCTTTATAAATTATGGTGTGCTTATAAAATGGTTCTAGTGCCAACTGATGTTGGTCTTTGTTAATGTTTTCATATTTTTGAAGGATCTGGGTCTGCTTATCTGTATGGATTCTTTGATCAAGCATGGAAGGAAGGAATGACCAAAGATGAAGCTGAGGTATGATCACTTCATCAATGGAAAATGCAAGTCTGTGTTGATATTCCTCAACCGCATTATGTAACATCACTAGAATTTCTTTCCCTTTTTTTGGTGAGTTAACAGTTTGTGATGTTATGTGTTATGTTAAAACCTGTTTGAACTGTAGCTTAACGAATTGATCTAGGCTTTTTCATCACTAAAAAGATGAATAAGAGTGATGTCTCAGATGCCTTCTAGAAAATATGTGCACCTTTCTTGAACTGGTTCTTTCACTTGGAGATGCCTTCATTGTTTTTAAGTGCTAAAATGTTAAGCTCTATCTGGAAGTTAAATATCTATGCATTTGTTACATTGCAGAAATTAGTGGTGAAGGCAGTATCTCTTGCCATTGCTCGTGATGGTGCTAGTGGAGGTGTTGTTCGTACTGTAATTGTGAGTCCCTTGCATTTTTAATCTTTTACTCATCTTTATTTCCTCGAGCCAACACAAACACTTGTTCACACACACACACACACAAACACAAAAAGAAAAAAAAATGCAATCTTTGAATACCAGTTGCATCTAGCTGCTTTAAATAGGCAATGATAAATTCAAATCTTGGTTTCCATTTAATGCAAAATAACTAACATCCATACTATTCCATGTCATTTTCATTTCTTAATTATGTGCAAATGTGAAGGTGCCTTTCCTTTCGTCAAATATTTCTAAAGACGAGCATTTTTGGGAGTGCTTTCCCAAGTCCTTTTGCTTTAAAAAAAAAAAAAAAAACATCTGACATGTTGGGCAACAATTTCTTCTTTTAAAACTGTGAGGATTTTTGTTTATTTTTTATTGCTTTCAGAAGAAGCTAGTTGAAATTGGGTTTTCCAAAAAAAAAAAAAA
Organism: Tinospora cordifolia; assembly: GCA_030144865.1. Classification (NCBI taxonomy): domain Eukaryota; kingdom Viridiplantae; phylum Streptophyta; class Magnoliopsida; order Ranunculales; family Menispermaceae; genus Tinospora; species Tinospora cordifolia. Next base: position 11,171 of record JAJIYU010007200.1, on the reverse strand, counting down.
AGATTTTTCGAAAGCACTACCCAGAAAAACTGTTGTATAAAAGTTGTGCAAAATGTGGTCAAGAACTCAAGGAAAGCAGTACAAGTTGTTAAACTACTTGTTTTTTTATTTGATTTCTTATAAAGAACACAAGTGTTCCTAGAAAGGAAATTTTTATAGGAAACACCTTGAACTTGTGCATGGTATTTGTGTTCGAGCCTAATGATTAATGATAAAATGAAATTTTGTGATTTGTAGAAATGAAGATTTTAGACAATATAGATTTACCACAAGTTCATAGTTTAGGGTGTCCAAAGTGGTTACACCTTTCTTGGGTATAACGGTCCTGCCACATCATTACTCCATTACATCTTTTTTTATTATACTTTCATTACACTATCTCTCCATTATTATATATTACACTCTTTAAATTTTAATAGACAAGACCTACAATCACATTTAAGATCTATTTTATTTTTATAATATATTGTATTGAATAAATAAATTTATTTCTAATTAATGATTTCTTTTGGTTTTTGGAAATAAAATGCTAAATTTTAATGACTTTTTAATTTCACTTTTTGTGTTTGAATTTTAAAGGAAAAATGAAATAAATAATTTTATTATTTTGGATGGACCCTTGAAAATATTAAACACATAATTTATTTAGTAGACTTAATCAAAAACACTTCATGTAACTAATTTAACTCCATAACATCAATTAAAAATTACATAAAATAAAAATTAATTAACTCTGAAATGAAAACTATATAATTTAACTGCATAATATAATTTAATAAATTAAAATACATGTAATACTAGTATCAATATTGTTATATTTCATTGTTATTGCTTCCAAATTGTACTGAGATATGTTAAAATCAAGTTCTTTCGAAGTTGATGATGTACTTCACAATCACATAGTTTCATCATTCTGTTAAAGGTATTGTTGAAAATCTCGGATGAGTCCTTGAATAGCAAAAATTGTTGAACCTTTATTATTGTCACCATTCTAAGTTCTTATTGCGTTCCTTTTGTCCTCGACAATCATATAATGCAATATGATACATGAGCACATTATATCTCTCAGTTTAGCATTGTGTCAAAAGTGAACCGAGCCATGTATAATGGTTCAAAGAGATTGGAGCATACCAAATGCTTGTTCAATGCCCCTTTCTTGCTATCTCCTGCCTTTGCTTAAATTTCATCCTCTTTGGATTTATTGAACATGTGAAGCTTTTAACAAATGTTGCCCTCGTTAAATATATGACATCTACTAGATAAAAGCATCAAGTATATTGTGTCTCATTTATTATAAATTGAACCTTAGAAGTGTATACTTGCAGTACATTGTTGAATAGTAGAGATTAGTTGACCATATTGATGCTGCTGTTGGAACCTACAATACCAAAAAAATGCATGTCATATTTTTTTGGAAAAACCTTTATTTAAACTCTAAGGGGTGTTTGACATGCAACACTAGATAAGATTGGACTAATGTTTTGTTCAATCTTGTGTATGGCTACAACAGCATACAGTAAAATATTTATTCAAGCCCAATTTTTATCCTACAATTGTAGGATTAAACAAATCTGCGTAAAAATGGTGGAATTAATTATCATCCAATCCAACTCTATCCCATCTCATTTTTTAAAAATAATTTAATCCTATCTTGTGCACCCAAGAGATCCTAAATTAATAAAAATAAATAAGTAATATATTACAATAATATATGTATAGAGTGATGGACTAATGAACAAATAAAGAATTCTTCATAAGCCTTTAAATAATTATTTTGTAATCTGCTATAGACCCACTTAGCTTTCACTTTCTACCTTGACAACACTAGACAAACTCTCATCCCTTTCAACAATAAACCTTCAAATCTTTTTCGCCCTAAGCCTATCCTTCTTTTGACTTCGACCAAGATATGTCATTGGAATTCCAAATGCCCCTCCATCAATCCCCCAGTGACAGGGTTCAACATTTTTTTGTCATCACACAAGGAACTTCTGATTTCATCAATCTTTGAGTAATGCATATTGTGCCATGAATTAGTGTTTTTTGGACATGATTTTAATTAATTTGAAGTGTTTTTCATCATTTCATGAAAATTTTAGATTGTATTATAGAATACAATAAGTATATAATTTTGTGCATGAATCAACTAGTCTAATTCACTTAATTAATTAATTAGCTAGGGCGTTATAAATAATTCTTTTAACACCAAATACTTCTTTTAACACCTAGGCAACATCTGGGCTTTATCTAGGCTACACCTTGCCTTAATAGAGCAAATTGCTTAGGGATCACCTTGCACCTTTAAAATTTTTTTTTAAGTATTCGTCACAAATGTTGTCAAGGTTTAAGGTAATTTTAAAGCAATTTATCTTGGTTTGACAAGGTAGTGATAAGTCATTGCCAAATGGTGGCCTAGACACATGTCTTTCTTGTTTATATGTGATTTTCTACTTCTAAAAGAGACGTGCTGTTTTTACGTGTAATGTGATTTCTTTAGTTTTTGATACTCAAACAATCTAAATATATCTAGTTAAAATTTATCCTATGCATGATTTTTTCTTGATTTAAAGCCTTATGGAAAAGCTATTTCATCTTCAAAGATGTTTCATTATTTTCTAGCTGACTTGTAATCTAAAAACATGTTAGACATTTAAAGAAGTATTTCACATTTTGATTTACAACTAAAATTGCTTTAGAAACTTTTTGTTTGCATCTTTTTCTTTCAAGTTATTGCTTATGTTTCAAAATAAAAAATAGCCTTTTTTTTCCTCTAAATTGCATGCAGTAAGCCACACAAATGTACTTCTTGTACTTTGATCCACCAAGGGTACAGTTGATTGTTATATTACAAGTATTTATATTTTTCTTCATTATATTTAGCAATGTGTTTTAGTCTTCTTCTGTCTCAGTTATTAGTGTTGTTTACCGTCCAAAGCTCGAAAAAATCCATTTGTGGTTTTTAATGATCTTTGTTGTTTTTTTTGTTAAGTATCTGTATTGTATCTTTTCTTTTCTTTTCTTTTCTTTTTTTGAAATTGTTTTTATAGCCTTGAAATGTTTAAAATTAAGAGAAGCTCACAACTTGCATGATAATTGTCCAAGCAATTTAAGGTTTAAGTGGCCTATGCAAGCACTGTATGCTGCATTGACAACGCTTCCTGTAGTTCATTATACTGGGACAAACACACTCAACACTGTATCGTCCACTCCTATGAGGGGATGGGAATTGACTTTATTGCTGGTTAGACAAGTACACACTATTTCAATAGTGAGATTGTAGCATGATATTTGCAAAACCTTTAGAGAGCCTAAGTGTATATGACCCTCTTGTCTAGGCCTATTAGGAGACAAACATTCGTGTTGTAGTCTAAGTTCTCATCCATTTTGATTATTTGTCTAAGTTGTTACATAATGCTAAGATAGGCTTGAGGCAGATTAAATTCTGAAAATCTACGCATATACAAGGTAATGACAAATGTCAATGCTTGAAGAATATTCTATAGTTAAGTCCATCCTTGCAGTATATTTTAGCTTTTTTGCACAATTTATCATGTGATGGTTCTCATGATCATTATACAAAGTTATTCCAAACATAAAGCCGTCTTACTTGATGCAAAAAGGAAACTGGAAATTCAAAGAATTCAATACTGATGTTTGTATGAATGATGTTCAACATTTAATGATATGGTTTTGAATCTTAACAAGATCTTATACTGAAACCACATGGCTTCTTGTTTAAAGGTTGCCTTAGAATGAGGAATTAATGTGGTAAGATTGATCTGAAGCTACATGATATTAGTTAACAGTAATGAATTAATTCAATAGTATATTTCAGAGTAAAATAACACAATTACAATCTAAGTAGATGTCTATATGTTAGATTCATTCTTACTCACTGGATGGAAATAAATCATTGGTAAAAGATTTTTGGAAGAAATTTTAGCTTTTTTATTTGAACTCTCAGTTTTTATCTCTATATTTTGAACTTAAGTTTGAACTGTCTTGCCTAAAATCATCAAAGTAGGGAAATGGGTGAAGAATTGGCACAACACTCCATGTGATGTAACCGGATTAGGTAATAATGGGTTAGAGATGTCTGAGAAGGGTAATGTCTTTTTGTTTTTGTTTTGACTGGTTTGTCTGGTTTGGGGATTTCTTATGCCCATTTTACTTCATCAATGAAATATGTTTTTTATTCAAAAAAAAAAAAAAACTTCATTTTCAGGAAGCTAGTCAAGTAATTTCTTTTTAATCAGAAGTCAACGGGCATATACTACATGGGTCTCATGTAGTATTTAGATGCACCCATACAAGCTTCCGACTGCTTCACGCAAAACTTTATTCTCCAGAACAATTGATGTACTCTGACAAGGAAGTTTGTAGAATAATTCTTGCATACATAGGGGCATGCCCGGGGCGGTTCCTACTTTACATAAATTATGAGGTGCCTTTTCGTCAGTGATCATTGCCTTAATATCTTACCTTACAAATCATCCACTTAACCGTTTTGGACCACCCAAAATTAGTTCATACAAGGGTGACTGCCTTATGTCCCTCTGGGATCTGTCACTCGTCTTAAACCACAAATTACCTTTCCCTCTTTTTTCATTTTATTTTCGTATGTACTCGGGTCATATGTTTTCATATGAGTTCTGGCCTTATAGCTTATTGAACCATGGCTTATATTATCTGAGTTGTATTTATGGCTTGTGATTTTCTGATTGGGGCTTTGTTGCAGATCAACTCAGAGGGAGTAACTAGGAACTTCTATCCTGGGGATGCACTTCCACTGTGGCATGAGGAATTGGAGCCTCGAAACTCGTTGCTCGACATTCTTTCTTCGGCCAGATCCGACCCTATGAGCACCTAGGGGCCTCTCTATGTCGCCCAAAATTTGCTAGTTGAAATTTGTTAGAAAAGATAGTATCATCTGCCACATTAAGATGCTTGACTTCATGAAATGCTTAGGGAAGAGGTTTGCTTTTGCTTTTTTACTTCGCTTCGTGTTTTTAATTTGCAATCTCCTGTTTCCCTCCAATTTAACTTCATCTAATGAGCTCTTCTTTATTCAGAAGGAGTTGATTGTATGAATATATAAGTTTTTTCTCCACTCTGCTTCATCATGGGGCTTAGCTATAGTAGTAATATTATCCTTAAAGGTGTGCGTGGTATTTTTTTTTTTAAATAAGAAAATAAATTTTTTTTTTACGAAAAGTTTTTGAGAAAATTTATTTGAAAATTTTCTCTCAAAATTGTTGGGTAGGGTTAGATATGAGAAAATTTGGCAAATTTTAGTTCTGTATAACTATTAAATATTTGAAAAAAATTACGAGTCGTATATGAGTAAATTTTGAAGGGAACATATGTAAATTCGAAAATTCTAAATATTTTTTTAATAACTTTTGCTCGCTAAATAATATTTTTCTTGAGAAAATTGCAACTCTTTTAAGAAAATTGGTCGATGAGCATTATTTGTACTGTCTAGTATTGTTAATTGGAACTCAACAAATAGTAAACAATTGGCATAAGAGTCTCTCAATTAAGTACATTGAGCAAGAAACGTCGCTAAATAATTAACATGGTAACACAAGGGCTTTTTTCCTGATTATCTATTAAAGATAAGATTAATGTAAGAATATCTTATTTTAAAAGGTTATATTTAACGTACCCATGTTATTATAGTATTTGTATACGATTAAATTTGATATATATTTTAAAATTTTAGTAAATCTATCTAGGAAAAACGATTGTAAAGTTTACAATAGATGCTTTTTCTTTTTATATAAGGAAAACATCTTTCTAAAAGATATTTTTTTCAAGCTTTTTTTTTTATACACTTTCAATTTGTTGTGCAAGCTTTCAAATAGGAGCAAGAACCAAAGTCTGATACTCAATCAAATTATAATTATGTTATTGCAAGCTTTCGACCCTCGGATTAAAACTTGGATGTGTCAAACTCATTTCAAGTTTTCGTTGAAAACTTATGAACTTGTAAATCTCTTTCCATTCACTATAGGCAATTTGAAAGGGGTTTTCTTGCGGAACCACTTTCAACAAATTCTAATTACGTCTTACAAATCTCTGGAAGCGATGAAATAACTTTTTGACCCTTGAACTAAAATTTGAATGTTTCACTCCCTTTTCAAGTTTTCGGTGAAAACTTATAAACTTGTTAACTTGCTTCTGTTCACTATAAGCAATCTTGGAAGGTTTTTTTGTGGGACCAGTTCTAGCGAGTTTTAATCGCCTCCCACGACCCTCCAAAAGCTATAAAATAATTTTTTGACCTCCGGATCAAAACGTAGATGTGTCACTCCCTTTTCAAGTTTTCGGTGAAAATTTATAAATTTGTTAACCTATTTTTGTTCATTGGGGGCAATCCAAGAGGGGTTTTTTGTTCATTATAGTCACCCTCATTTTAGTTGCCACTCTGTTGACCTCCTCTATTGGGATGTTAATGCTCCGAAGCTGACTTTTCCCTTTGTTAATCTTCATACCCAAGACAAAGCAGAAGCTGTCCAAAATGCTAATTGCAGTTTGCACACTTTCTAGATTATTCTTAATAAAATTATGACAATCATCTACATATAATATATGCATAATGTGAACCTTGTCCTTCCCTACATGAAATCCTTCCAATTCCCAGGCAACTACAACTTTCTCCATAATTCTTGAAAACTGTGAAGGAAACAAGCTAGGGAACCCCCTTCTCTTGAACCCTTCTTTGATTCTCCCCCTCGACCTTCCATTAATGAAGATAGAATAGTCAGCTGAAGATAAACATGCTTTAATCCATTTCCTCCAAATTTCTCCAAATCCAAGAATCCTAGCTCATTGAATCATATGCTTTAACAACTTTTCTCTACTTGATTTTTAGGCTAAATGGTTCGTTTTATAATTTTTTGGGGAGCATGAGTTGCCTTCCTTATTTAATTATAAACATCTTTGTGACTTTTTTTTCATTACCAAATTCAAATTTAGTTTTTTTTTTTTTTTTAACAAACTTTGTCGAATCTGACAACTTTAATGAAATTCATCAAATTTCTTGAAAATTTTGGCCCTTCTTTAGATTTTTCCCACATTGTGACTTTGATTCAATTGGCTAAAATACCTCGGCTAATCTCAACGAAATTTGTCTAATTTTAAAACCATGGCCCCAACTACACAACATGTACTATTGGCAAGAGAAAGGGCCATCTCATCATCCATATTCACCCAACAAGTTGAACTTGCGCATATTTACTTTGAGGCGAGAGAAATAACAAACGCAATGAAAAAGGTTTAAAGCATTCTTCACATTTTCCTTTTCCCATGCAACTTAAATAAATTGTAGAAGTACGACCTCCACATTCTCTTTCTCGGCTTTAAACTCTTTGATTCAATTTGAACATTGTGTCCTCCTCATTAACCTTGCTAGTCCATCACCCACCAAGGTAAAAAGAAACCTAACTGGACCTTCGTGTTGCTATAAAAACAAATTCATCATTTTCATCCTAAGTAAGAGTTCCATGTAATAAACAATTCAAAATTTTAGCTTCGACAAGGGGTTTTTTATGCCTAAATAAGCAAATTCTAATTTTCACTTGAAACTGAAACTTTCTTGAGCTTATATATATATATATATATATATATAGATTAGCAAATTTGCAATTTCAACCTTGATGGACTTTCATGTAAATAGGATTTTCAATTGCTCACATAAACAAATTCCCAAGACTTTCACATGATTGTATAAACAAAATCATGATGCCTCCAATGATTTTTTGTACAAACGATTTGGACGAAGCTCCAATTGATTTCTCCTTTTTCTAGCGTTGCTCTTCACGAATCTATGCTTGAGAACAAGTGGAAAGGAGTTTGAATGAGTTCAAATCCCTGTGGAACTCAGAAGAAATGAGGTTGAATAGCTTGATTAGGGTTTGGAGAGAAAAAGACGAACGGCGGAGCACAAAACTGAAATTAGGATTTTTTATCCGAACATTACGTATCTATAAAATCTCGATTCTACCGCGATAGTAAAAATCATTACTGCTGTAATCGGGTATTATCGCAGTAGGTTATTGTTGTAGCTAGCGCAATTGTTTCTCTGCGTTTCTGGGTTTTCCCCCGACATTACTGCGGTCATAAAAGACATTATTGCAGTAATCAGTCATTACCGTGGTAACCATAACGACACATTTTTTTGCATATTTTGAGTTTGTTCGACATTATCGCAGTAATGAAGGAGTACTAAAAAAGGTGCTAACGACAGTGAGACTCCTGCAAGTAATGAGAAGCTTAAAAAATGAAGCTCATTTCTTTAAAATCCCACTATAGTAATGCCAATAAAAATAAAAAATGAGAGACCCAAAGTAATGAGAAAATGACTTGTAACTATGAAGTTATAAGGCATCATACCAAAGGGATTACAAAATAACGAAAAAATAAAAGTTACTGAGATGCAAGAAGAAAACTTTTGTTTAACATTTTCGGAAAGACCACCTATTTGTTCGTTTATCGAGTTCGACACAAAATTATAAATAAGCTCTACCGAAGATTGCCAAGTATTTGGTACTGAGTTTCCCCATCTGTTTTTAATAACAAAATAAACCAGAAGTAGGACCAAACTGAAAGTTAGCAGCATAAAAAGAGATGGATTTGTGAATGAGAAATATAAGTTTCCTAACATTACTACGGTAATTACTTTTATTACTGTAGTAATCACGTAAATGCGCCATTTTTGCACAATCATGTGATTTTCAATTTCATAGCATTTTTTAATAATTATTCTAAATTTACTTATTTATATTTCATGCAATCATAGGTTTACAATACTATTTCTTATTTATTTATTTACTTATTTTATATTTAAATTGTTGTAAAATACGTGACGATCTTATTTGATTTCAAGGTATTACAAAAGCAAATTAAAAGCAAATGAATATTAAATCAAAAACTATATGAATTAAAATTTTAAAATAGTTGAATATCATGTATTTACCTTTAATCTTTATTTTAATTAATCTAAATTATGTTCTTGTTGGTTATAACACTATTAATCAAAATCTTCTCTCAAGGCGCCTTGATCTAATTAGTTAAATTGCTTAATACTCCCTCCCAAGGCATACAGTCAATAAATTAATGTATTAAATATATTAATCATGTGCAACCTCCAAAATAATTAACAACTTCCTGGTCAATTGATTCAGATAGGGCTATATTTTGATTATTTAATTATTAAACCTCCCTCCCGAGTTAATTCAAAAATTTGAAATCAATTTATAGGTGGTCAATCAATAAAAAATATTAAACACACAGAATAGAAAACAATACCTTGAAATAGATTAATCAAAATAAAAATCAAAGGATTTTACAATCTAAATTACATCCTAAAAATAAAAATATTTAGCCAAATCTAATTCGAAGTTTACAAATCAAAGAATTATACAAATAAAAAATCATACTCAATTTTGATCTTGTTCTTCACGAATGAAGTGGGTCAACCTCTTTTTGGCTTCGGCCAAACACTTTTTCTCGCTGGTCGAGCCGGACCAAAAGGCTTTTGAAGAGATTGGCCGCCATACCCGGCATCAAGTGGAAGAAGGTTGTAACCCCTCTGGTTCTTCTACTTTCCAAGCCTCCTCTATTTTCTATTTTCTCCCCTATTCTGGCCGTCACGTTCTTGTTGAAGCAAAACTAAATAATGAAAGAATATTGAAAGAATGAATAAAAAACTACCTTGCTTCTTTATATAAGTAATTTTTAGACTCCTTATTAGATCCCAACTACATATTATAATCACACAAGAATACAAAAATCGAAACTGTGTTTTTATGTTCAATCCCAATATTTCCAATAGTGCCTATAGGTTTCATTTGTTGATTGCGTTATTTGTTACCTTTTCATGCGCCTCAAATCATAGGTTTCCATTCTTTCCAATGTTGCCCCTTGTCTTTTACTTCAAATTACATATTCTACCATTGGGACTTTCCAGTCATGTCCTCTCTTTTATCCACCAAATTACTCTTTATGCCATCGTGAATTAAGCACAACTTTTATCCAAAACTATTAGAAAATCAAGAAGAATAAGAACTCAAGAACATAAAAAAGAAGAAAAAAAAATAGAGAGATTCTTTCTCTTGATAATAGGTTTAATCTCAATCTTGGTACAAACTTTATAATATAAGCACCCCTTTATATAATTTTTAAGAATGGGGGGTTATATAAATCATAATTATAATATTTAATTTAGATATAATAAGATTTAGGGGTTACAAAATTCTAAATACAAAGGGGTTACAAAACACTAAATGGTAGTGGTTACAAAGGTATTCAAGATAATTATTTATTACACACCCCCTTTGAATGCCTTTTATATGAGAATATGTCTCATTAAAACCTTACTAGATAATACCCAGTGGGACAAAAATCTAGAAGGAAAAAGAGTACATATTCTTTTGGAGTCTTATACTTTGTTAGGACTGCCTCATTAAAAATCTTGCAAGGAAAACCCAGTGGAATAAAACCTTAGCTAAGGAAAAAAGAGTAAAGTGCACTAATCAATAACTCATTTTTATTCTCCCCCTCATGATGACATGTGTAGACTTTCTTTTGTTGTCTTACTTGAAATATCTTGAGTCAGCACATCCAAATCTTGGGCTTGGCAGAACTTTTACGAGCAAGTCTTCAAGATTTTCACTCGATCTTATTTGTTGAATATGAATTCTATCATTCTTCTAAAGCGCATGTATCATGGGAAATTTCTGATGAAAACATGTTTGACTCTGTCATCCACTTAGATATCCATCCTTTGATTCGACAATATATATTGTACTATCTTCATATAATGTTGTAATACAATATGTAGAGGAAGATAAGTCACAAGATCTTCAAATATGTTGGATTATAAATCTCAATCATATACGTCGTGACTTGTTTCATAGGTCACCAAAATCTCATAGTGATGTAAAGAATTTACAATCAATATTCACTTCATGGATCATTATTATATCATAGTATCACTATAAGTGAAAATATATCTCATTTTGTGACCTTACTTCGTAATGATTCGATAAAAATCCAATATGTGCATATCTAACCAACTTTAACATTCTTGAAGAAAAATATAAACTTATATCACTTATCCTCAAAGATAACATAATAATATTTAATGTTATTCCAATCTCTTCAAG
>JAJIYU010007199.1:0-19475 GCA_030144865.1 Tinospora cordifolia | reverse complement strand
GCTGACCTACAAATAGAAGTTTTATAATTTAAATTTGATTTATAATTTATATTAATCTAGCAAGTAGATCATCCTCATAGATCAAACAATCGTTAAAAGTAAATAAAACAAAACAAATTAAACATACATGCTTCTGATTCTAAAATTGATTTTTTTTAATCAAACTTTGAAATTATTCAATTTTAAATAATTTAAGCACTCCTCACTCTTTCTATCTTGCTTAAATCTACTTAGGGATAAGTTGGACATCCAGAATTTAATAGGACTGAACTGATTTTTAATTTAATTTTATGTTAGTAAAATACTTATTTAGGCTCATTTTTGTATTACAATTATATGATTAACCAAACTCATTTAAAATAATGAATTGATTGTTGTCCAATCTAAATCTATCCATCTTATTTTTTAAAACTAATTCAATTACATCTTGTATACTAAGTAAATTTTTATAAATTCTTATATATGTCGTTGTCAGTTATTGAATAACAAGCAGCCTTAGTTTCATAAACGAATAATAAAAAAATGTGAAAATTATTTTTTCTGAACACTGGATCAAGTGCATGAATTGTATAACTAATTAAAATCTCAAACATCTAAGAGATGCTAACCTTCCCGTATTGAAAAAAAGCATTGGTTTTTAAGGTAGGAATTTGAATGTGGTTCACCATATATATATATATATTCCTACCTTAAAAGCCACTTAGACTTGCTTTTCTTGTAAGTCAGTCAATTAACATTATAGCTTGATAACAATATTCTTCTGAGTCGGTCAATAACAAGACAACTTTATTATAAGTGAAAAGATAAAAAAAGACGCAACTTCGTCCAATTATCACTCACCACCATAGGAGAGATGAAAAGTATTTGGCATCGAAAACACCATGCGCGTGATCAAGAGGAAATTGCCAAGAAAAAAAAAAAAAAAGAACATATTATCAAAACATATGCCAATTTTTTATAAAGTTTTAGTTATAATATATATTATTAAATATTATCAATTATACTAAAATATTTATATATTTGAGTGCCAAAACAATTTCTATTTCACTCATTCCATTATTAATTCACTTGTTTCCATTTATGAGAACTAAAGTCCTAAATCGACTAAAAATATTTTGCCTTCAATTTTATTTCTAATTCAAAAATTGTTTCATTGTAGCAATAAAGAAGATGAGTATTAAATCTAATCAAAAGTTTGTTGCATCTCCTTCGAAAATGAAGCTTCGCGATTCAAAGCTAGAGATTTCCCTAAAACGGAGTAAAGATGTTGAAAAAATCATCAAAAATGATCATTTTGTAAAAAGCTTGAAGAAAGTCGTTTCTGAGAATCCCCCATCTACAACGTTACACCAATGTTATGCAAACTTTTGGTATGTCACTATTACACCAACTTTTGGTTTACAAATGTTATATTGTGACGACCCGTATTTTTGGCATTGGGTTGACGAATCCGATACATGTATATTTTATGTATTTTCTAGAATTTTAATGATAAAATATGAAATTTTTCTCAATTTTGAATTAATTATTAAGAAAAATGAAAATAATGTGAGAAAATGTAATTTTAAGGAAAAAACACATGAAACTATTAGGAAAATGTGTTTTATTGAGGAAATTAATTTTTAGGATTGGTTAGGAAATTTTCGGAATAATTATGAAATTTTTAAAGTGATAAATGACAATTTTGAGAGAAAGATATGATTTTTGAAGAATTATTCGATTTTTGGAGATAATAGTTGTATAAATGATGAAATGGAGTATAATTGGAGCCTTTTTGATGAGGAAAGAAAAAAATTGCAAAATTTTGATATATATATATATATATATATATGGTATATTCGAATAAGGGGGAGAAAAAAAATAAAAAACAAAAACAAAAAAGGGACCTAGGCTGATCCAGGTGCTGGGCTTGGCCAGCCCAGGCCCACGCACGCCGAACGCCTAGCTTGAATCTCATTCGTTTCTCAACCAAATCCAGTGAACCATAGATTGTTTTGAAGCATATACTACCATCTACGAAATCCTATAATCTAATTGTTGAATCCTGGAACTGTTTAGAGCTAAAAACCCTGGGAAGAAGTATTGTTCACAAGGTTTAAACCCAGAAAAACCAGAAAGTCTATGTAAAACCACTTTTGGAGCTTCGGATCCTTGGCCATTTCCAGTCTATTTTGGAGGTAAAACTATCCACCCTCTTCACTTCCATATATACTTTAACCTCCAAGTGTTAGAGAATGAAAAATAGGGCTTTATACATAATTTTCAAACCATTAAAGTTGGTTACTTACTCACTCGTACAACTGTGTAACAAAAACAGTTGGAGCAACCTTGGGAAGGCTCACACCTGAACCATTTCAGGTTCGGCCCTAAGGTAAAATCCTTCACTTTACCTCTCATGATGTCTATTCAAGTGTCCAAGGGGTAGAAATCAGATATTAGAACATTTAATATGTATTATAAGTCTCTGGTATTAACTGTGTGACTCATTGTTGCAACGGTGCCGACAAAAACTAATTTGAGGCCAGATTTGGAGATATATTTGTAATACCTAAAGGCCCCCATTCGGACTGAAACCAGAGACATTTTAGACGTCATAGCAGAGGTTCTAGAAAGGTATAAAGATCTTACCTCGAGCCTTTGTGAATATAATTTGCTACACTTACAAATATGACATGCTTGTTAGAGTGTTAGGACTTAGAACAATTTCTTGTGTTCTTTAAAATACAACAGAGAAATTGGTGAAAAGATAGGCATGATTTTAGCATTGCATGTTACTGATTCGAAGTATTTTTAATTAATGAACATGTTATGATCTGTATGCTACAATTAAACACAAAAATGACCCATGGAATTGGGGTTTAATGGGGAAATGAATACTAGGAAGATAGTAGAAACTATGAACCCAGAAATTTCTTGTAATCTGGCTGAACATTTTGAGATGAATATAACTGAACAAACCTTGGTAGATTGAGCTAAAACTTGGTGGAGAGATCCCTAAATGTGTCTAGAAGTTGCCTACCAAATTTCAAAGCATTTTGATATGGGTAGGTAAGTCAATTAAGGCAAACAACCACTGCCTATCACAAGGTATACAAGATCTGTACAGTCTTTGTTGTTATACTTAGAAACCCTAGTAAATGATGTCCAAAAATTGTGATTCAAAATTTTGGGGAAGACTGAGGAAGTCTAGAACAGTTCTGAGAAGTTTGGCGCAAATCCGATGCACGAATTACCCGCAAGAAAATTAGAAAATGGTTGCACAGATAGGCCATAAGCTAATGTTGTGCCTAAGTGATGAAAATTGGGAATGTTGACCCCTTTTGGCCCAATTGGCTCTATGAAGACCAGAATTGATGTAACACCCCAATTTTCAACCGGACCTCCATTCACGTGTTACTTCACGTGTGGATCGTTGCCCATTGAAAATCGAGATGCCGCTTGAAAATTTTGTTCTATCAAAATCTTTTTCTTCAAAATCAAGTTTATCACAATTTGTTCTCAAGTTAATCTTTAGCTAATTTCTCATACAAAACAAAAGAATTAAAATAATTACTCAAGACATTCATCGGATTCATTAATATGAGTCATCAATAATGCAGTCGAAAAACACTTTAAAATTATTCATTTAAACCAAAATCGTTAAACAAGAAAAACCATTGAAAAAGGAAACAACTAAAGTTAAACCAAGGTACATACATTAAAACAGTCCAATAAAATACATAAAGTATGACCTCAAAGTCACCTATCCCGGACGACCTCCCCTTGAGGTATCCAATCAAAGTGCGAGTCTTCTGACGTAGGCTACAATACTCTAAATCCACGTGTACCTGAAAAATAGAAGTGGGAGTAAGCTCGAAAGCTCAGTGGATCGATCCTACACATCACATGCATTATACAAACCCAATCCAAAACATTATAAACACTTTCAAACATTAGGCGTCCAAACATTTATTTATTTTGGTTGTAGTCTAAGACTAGAAGAAGGTTGAGATGTCTCTTAGTATTCCCTATGATCCAATCAAATCTCAGAGGGTTCCAATAATCGTCTAAAATCAATCGACACTCACATCACAGCCTAAGAGATAGTACTTATCGCGACTCGTACCGTCTCTCAAAGACTTCGAGCTGTCACCGTCAGCTCCGAGTGGTAAAACCTATGATCTGCCTTGTAGCTTGACGATCTCAAGCGGTGACAAATAGGAGATGCCATCTCGATTCGCTTCAGGCTCGTCAATCGTACCGGTACGTGGATTTTTAATAAACCATCATCTTATTTTGGTTTTACAAACTGTCTCAATTACATCAAGCATCACACAATACACTGGAAAAATAATTCAACTATGCATGCAAGTTAACATGATAAGATGGATGAGTAAACAATAAGATCTAGATGCATATGTTCCTAGACATGCATGTCATATTTAAGTAAATTTAGATGTACAATCATGTCATGGACCAATTATGCGTGGATTAACTAATTCATTATATATCACATATCATTCAATAAGCCAAACGATTCCAACTAATTTCCTAATAAAATTTTAATAACCTAGAACTATTCAATCAAATGCTTTGAATCTTAAATCCATACAATACATATGAGCAAAGAAGTCACGCCCACCTGAACTTTTGGACGATTTTCTCCCTCTTTGTCGTTAGCGATCGTCCTAGAAATTTATCTGCAAAATAATTGTAATACAATGATTGCTTAATCAATATTTTCTATTAATTTCTCTACTAATAATTTTCATGATGGATTAGACAATTTTGGGGGTCTCTTTGTGCCATTAATAAATTAAGTGTTCTTTAATTTTCTCATTCTTTTTGTTATAGTCCAATTATTCACAGAATAATTACGAACAAAATAAGACTTCCATTTGTCAAGTCTTTAGTCTTGTTAGGAGTTGAGAATTTTAATCTTTCACTATTCTCAAAATTTTATTAGGATCATTTATAGTGCTAATTTAAATAATTATCATTCATTTGTTTTCCTAATTTAAATACTTAACTACCTACATAACTAGATACTTGAATAAATGATTTTCTAATTTAACTACTTAATTTAAATATTTAAATAAATAGAAATACATTAGTTAATTCTGTTCCTCACATCTTAGTATTTTGTCATTATAAAAAACGTTATGGCTTTAACCCATGCATATCAATTTATTTGCATGATATTAGATTCTAATTCAAGTTGTATTGATAAACCTTACTATAGTTTCATTATTGAATAAACATACTGAAATCACATTACTCAAAATCTTTACAACTTCCTTACCTCTCCGTTTTCACCAGTCAACCGAACCCAGAAATTTGAGCTCCCTTCGTCTCTATTTCAGCTACCGGACCAGTATTACCAACAAACACTTCTGGTCTTCATCTTCTTCTTCGTTCATCCACTCTCAGTTTGCCCAAATTAAATTCACAGCCAACACCCTGGAATTCAAAAGCAAACACATTAAAACGCACCAACCAATCCAAATTAGCTTACACACACATCACATTCTTGATCTTCTTCCATCTCGGTCTGCTTCTTCGAATAACGCTCTAACAGAGCTTCTTTCATCCTCTTCAATGCAGCAGCAGCACAGTAGCTGCGTTCATCTTCCTCATCTTTTCGTTCTTCATCCCTCTGCAGCAACTGGTTCCTTCATCTCCAAAACAGGGCATCGGCAACAGGCTATCATAAAACCGAGCACTATTGCTCTGGTTCTTCTTCTTCATTCCGCAGCAACAACGTGAGTAGCAGCACACACACGTCAACATGGTAGTCTCGTCCTCCCCTGCTTTCTGCTCGACTCCCCAGCCAACATCCTCGGTTGTATCTCCCTTCTGTCACAGAAACAACAATGCTCGGTAGCAGCGCAACGACCAGAACTTTCTTCATGTTTTAGCTTCTTCTTCGTTTGACAGTTGCAGCAGCCACGACAGCAGTAAAATATCGTTGCTTTGCTCATCCTCCTCAGTTTCTTCTTATTCAATAGCAGCAACCTAAGCAGAAATTGATAGCACCAGCAGCTTCATCCTCCTCTTCTTCACACCCCCTGTTTTCTAGTTCCAAACGAAATCCACCATCCTTACGGTCAATTTGCAGCAACACATTCACACCGTTTTATCTCCAAATCATGCTCTCTGTTTTGACAGCCACGAACCGGCAATTGAACCAGAAAAATTGCTGCTATGTTCCTCAGTTCTCTCTCTCTGTTCGTGGTGCCATGCAGTAGCTTCTGCTCCCAGCCTTGCTGCATAGCAGGTTCCTCTTCAGCTTCTTCTTCTTTTTCACTCAGTAACAGCAGCAGATCACCAGCTGCAACGACAGCAGCAATCACAGTTCTCTCCCCTCTCTCTCATTCCTCTGTTTTCCATCTTGCTCTAGTTTTCCTTCTCGGTTTTATCAGCTAACCACCGGACAGCTTCCCTCGTAAGCCAAACAAACCCCCTCTACAGTCTTCCACCCGTTTCCTTAAACTTCCAATTATATACATATATCTGTGTCATTTTTTTTCCTTAATCACATTAAGCTTTACTATATATTTATATTCAGATGTTTATAATCTAACTCCTTGTTCATTTAAATTTTATATATGTAGACTTTATTATAAGTTCGTGTATTAATAATACCATTTTATTTTGTTATTATTATTATCATTTTTTTCTCGTGATTGATTTATTTTATAATTCTTTTATCGTTACGTTCAGAGGCATCGCAAAATTTTCATTCATTTTTCAAGCCACGATTTCTAAGCATATGTTTAATAATTGTTATTTCTTATTTTTTTTTATTTTTCGCTATTTATTTACTAAAGAATGTTTTATTTTATTTATCCAATTATTTGCTCGCGACATGGCACGCTCGCAAAGTTCCGGGGTATTACAGTTGACCATTTTGAGACTCTGTTGACCAGCTAGCTCAGCAAGCGATAAGTTGAGTAGGGTTGACCAAGGTTGACCAAGGTCAATCAAATTGACTTTGCAACTTAAGGCAAGTTGAACCACCATAGATGGACTACCCTTGACTAGGTTAATCCATTGATTGACCAATGATGTAGAGTTAAAGTGAGCCAAGTCCTATGTTAATATTAAGAAGTTGCGTCAATTTCGCAGGATCAAGCACTAGCGGGGCGTAACTGATCGCGAGAGGAGCACCGAGAGCGGAGCATCCCTGTGAGTAGTGTTTTCTAACTTATTTCTTAAAGCTTGTTATTCTGTGTATTATAAAAATGGTATTACATATAGTGATGAATCTGCATCTTTTAAATAAGTTTTAAATAGTGCACCGAGTTTCAAGGTCTAAGGGTGCAGGGTTAGGGTGAGTTGTGTCAGTCTCCCATATGACCCCGATAGTGACCACCTAGCACAAAGTGCCCATTGAGGGGTTTCTGTGGGCCTACGAGATGGCAATGACAATAAGTCCTAATTGACTTGACACGATATGCCTAATTGGTTGTAACCAACTCGAGTGGATTTTTAGTCGCCTTGGAGGCTAGGAAGAGTCTCAGCGAATGTTTTAACTATTTAACTGTTTTTAAATGAAGGTGCACGACTGCATTATTGACTTAAACTGTGTTTACTGTTGCATTCACTCGAATAATGCTATTGTTCATACATTCATGGCATATATTTTGTTTGTGAAATGTTTGTTTTAAGTTATGAATTAGACTGCATTACTCACTGAGCCGCAGTGGGCAATTAGGCTCACTACTCTAACTTTTTAGGTCCTTCAGTGGCAGATAAGGGCAAGGGAGTGATCATTGCTTAGAGCTGCTCTCTCTCTCTCTCTCTCTTGTTTTGGTAGGGTTTTTCTTTGTATTTTTCTTTTGTTTTGAGGGCTAGAAACCATGTATAGGGGTGAGGAAAGTTTGTATATAATGGATTAGTCACTCCCATTGCTACACATGTTTTAATGACCCATTTTGGTAAATATCAAGTTTTATTGGTGTTCATGTTTTAAATTTCTTCTGCATTCCCTATGATTACTCTGATGGTGCATGGTATGGTGTTGGAAGATGAGGCTTAATAGTGTCTTGGCAAGCTCGGCTTGTTGGTAGGGTTATCGGGACACTGCGCCAGACGATACATCTTGCGCCCTAGGTAAGGGGTCCCGATGGCGTTGGTATCAAAGCCCTAAGGTTTTTCCAATTAATGAATAACAATTGCTATTAACATAGGGGAATCTCAGAGTAATCATAGAAGTACAAAAAGAAAAGATCCCTGGGAGTAGCAAAATGGGACTATGAACAAAACTTTCTAACTCCTGATTGGCAGAAAGGGTAACCAAGTGAGAGTGGCCATATCACAAGGGGAATCAGACTGCCATAGGGTGTTAGTGAGTTTTAAGATTGAGACTTTGAACCTTGTGGGTTAGGTTATTCCTAAGAAACAGTCGCCTTAATGTCTGAAGTCGCAATTTGCTCATTTTGGAACTAATGAAAGTTAAACGTTTTATGCAGACCACGATGCCTCTTCGACGTGGGAAACCACGTAGGACTCTAGAGCCAATACTGCCACTGCCGCCTCTGATCCAGCTCAGGCAGGACGCCATACAGAGGCTAGAGGCCTTGATTAGGGTATCCAATGAGGCTGGTCATGCCCAGGTAGCCTTGCTGAGTGAGAGGCTTGATAGGATTGAGGCCGAAAGACAAAGGGTTGAGCTAGCAGTGCATCCTGTGCCAGTTATACCCGAGATTCGGGAGGAGGAGAGGGCTGTAGCCCATGTAGATGTAGCCCCGACGAGACAGGGTGATGACTCCACTCATGATTGCCTTTTGAAGAGATTCTTGGATCTGAGGCCCAAGGAGTTCCATGGCGGTTTGAGTCTACATGCAGCAGAGAACTGGCTTCTCAATATCGAGAAGAATGCTAGGACGTTGAAGCTGTCTGAGGAGAATCACGTGTTATTCGTGACACACATGCTTAAGGATGAGGCCACGATTTGGTGGAAGCCCACTCAGACTATAGAGGGACAAATTACTACATGGGCCCATTTCCGGGAGCTATGCTTGATTGCTTACGATCCTACAGCTGAGAGAGAACATAAGAAGGTGGAGTTCCTGACTTTATAGCAGGGAGACATCTCAGTTAGGGAGTATGCCCACAGATTTTTCAGACTGGAGGCATATGCGCCCGAGCTAGTGGGCAACCCGAGGGAGAGAGCTGGATTCTTCCGTCGTGGGTTGAGGGCCAGTATCAGATACGCTACGTTAGCATATAGTGAAGCTACTCTTGAGATTATACAGAGGCATGCATTGCAATTTGAGGCGGATAGAAGGGATCAGCGTCCGACCACCCAGATGATATAAAATGCATCCTTGCAAACGCAGCCCCAGTCACAGCCACAGTCGTAGATAGAGGGAGGTCATCACGGTGGGTCCCGAGGAGGCAAATTTCATAGGAAGAGGAAGTATTTAGAGGGACAGTCTGGAGGGGCACTGACTCAGCCAACTACTGCAGTCACCTTCGCAGCCACCCCAGTACAGGCATACCAGTCGGTGGGACAGCCACCAATTCAGCAGGGACGCTGAGGTGGAGGTCGAGGCAGAAGTAGAGGTAGAGATTCAAGGGGTAGAGGCTAGGGCCGAGGCCAAACCGAACTGAGACAGCTGATTATGTGTTACTAGTGTGGTTAGCAAGGCCACAAACGATATTAGTGTCCTATGCCTATTCTAGCTTCCAGTGTACCCACCACTGTTACTCGAGAGACAGCATAGACCATCACCTAGTTGGATTCTGAGGCGACGAAGGCTCTAGTAGAGGGTAACATGTTCCTACTTGATACACCTATTTATGTGTTGATTGATGCTGGATCTACATTGTCTTTTATTTTTGAGCATGCCGTAGATAGATTGGGACTTAGACCTGTTAGAACATCTACATGGCTCGTGTTCAGCACTGCAGCTGGAGAACAAATCTACCCCAATTTGATTTGTGAGGGTTGCATGTTGAGGTTTGAAGACTTTGAGACTCTTGTAGACCTTAGAGTACTAGAGTTCTTGGAGTTTGATGTTATACTTGGGATGGACTGGCTAGCAGCTTATCATGCTTATGTCGACTGCTTCGCCAAGAGAGTAGTATTTCAGATTCCAGGACTGCCTGTTGTCACCTTCTAGGGTAGTGCTTCCGATAAACCGAGGACCCTGGGTAGGATAACAACACAGTCTGACATAGATACACTGGCTAGTATGATCACCATTGGTGAGGGACCTTCACAGCAGAGCATAGATGGGATTCATGTTGTTAGAGATTTTCCTGACGTGTTTCTCGATGATTTGCTTGCTTACCTCCCGAATGGGAAATTGACTTTATCATTGAGATTATTCCAGGGACACAACCCATTTTGTTCCCTCCTTATCGAAGGACACCCAAGGAATTGCAAGAACTGAAGGTCCAACTTGAGGAGTTAATGAGTAAGGGTTTTATTACCCCTAGTGTGTCAACTTGGGGTGCTCTAGTATTGTTTGTGAAGAAGAAGGATGGGAGCCTCCGTTTGTGTATAGATTATAGACAGTTGAACAAGGTGATAGTGAAGAACAAGTACCCTTTCCTGCGTATTGATGACTTCTTTGACCAGCTCCAAGGTGCTACTGTGTTTTCCAAGATCGATATAAGATCTGGGTACCATCAGCTGAGAGTCAGGGAAGAAGATGTATCGAAGATGACCTTTTGGACTCGCTATGGTCACTATGTGTTCTTAGTCATGTCGTTTGGCATGACAAACGCCCCAGAGATGTTTATTGACTTGATGCAAAGAGTGTTTCGTCCCTATCTTGACTCATTCATCATCATCTTTATCGATGACATCCTTATTTATTCGAAGACTAGGGAAGAACACGCTGAACACTTGAGGACCGCATTGCAGACTCTCCGAGATCACCAGTTGTATGCTAAGTTCAGCAAGTGTGAGTTCTGGTTGACAGAAGTCTGATTTTTGGGCCATGTAGTTGGAGCCGGGGGCATTTCAGTTGATCCAGCTAAGGTTGAGGCTATTATTGGTTGGCCAAGACCTACCACAGTGACAGAGATCTGTAGCTTTTTGGGTTTTGCAGGCTATTACCACAGATTTGTGCCAAACTTCTCGAGGATTACTGCTCCCATGACAAAGCTTACCCAGAAGAACATGCCATTTAAGTGTAGACAGATAAGTGTGAGGAAGCATTTCTTGAGTTGAAACATCATTTGACATCTGCCCCAGTTCTTATGCTACCCGAACCAGGCTATCAGTTGACTATCTATACAGGTGCATGTGGGACAGGCCTTGGGTGTGTGTTGATGCAGGTGATGGAGTTGTCGCTTTTGCATCGCGACAACTGAAGGTTCGTGAGAGGAACTACCCTGTGCATGATCTAGAGCTGGTGGCAGTAGTGTTTGCACTCAAAATTTGGCGACACTATCTGTATGGTGAGCGTTTTACACTTTATTCTAATCATAAGAGCCTCAAGTACCTATTTTCACAAAAAGACCTTAATATGAGGCAGAGGAGGTGGATGGAGTTGCTTAAGGATTATTACTTTACTATTGAGTACCATCTCGGGAAAGCCAATGTGGTGGCTGATGCGCTTAGAAGAGTACGGGTCGAGACTACTTGTGTGGCTAGACATATGTCTCGGGAGTAGAGGATGATTGATTATGTGACAGTGATGAGTATCCACGAGACTTTGACCGAGACTAGAGTTAGTGGGCCGATGAGAGCCTAGCCAATTTTGCTTGCTGAGATTATAGAAGTACAACCTCATGATGTACCGAGGGCGGGCGGTCGACACTCCTTGTGTGGAGTGGTTGATTGATACTGATGGTGCACTGAGGTTTAGGGGACGATTGTGGGTACCAAATGACCCTCGCTTGAGACACAGAATGCTAGCAGAACTGCACTGCTCAAGGTATACTGTCCGTCCAGGCGCCAATAAGATGTATCAGGATGCTAGACGCACTTATTGGTGGTTGGGGATGAAGCGAGATATTGCAGCCTTCGTGCAAAGATGTGATATGTGCTAGCAGGTTAAGGCTGAGCACCAGAGCCCGGTGGCTTGTTACAACCCTTGGCTATTCTCGAGTGGAAATGGGAGCACATTACCATAGACTTTGTGTTAGGATTGCCCGGGACTCAGTGGAGATATGATGCTGTGTGGGTCATTGTGGATAGACTTACTAAGTTGGCTCATTTCCTCCAGATGCATAGTAGACATTCGGTGGAGAGGCTGAATTGATTGTATATGCGCGAGATTGTGAGGTTACATGGGGTCCCAATGTCCATTGTGTCTAACAGAGATGCTTGGTTTACGTCCCATTTTTGGTAGAGCTTGTAGAATCAGTTAGGGACTAGTGTGAGCTTGAGCACAGCCTTCCATCCACAAACTGATGGACAGTCTGAGAGAGTAATTTAGGTACTTGAGGATATGTTGAGGGCATGCATTGTTGATTTTGGTGGTAGCTGGGAAGATCACTTGCCCCTATGTGAGTTTGTATATAATAACAACTACCAGGTGAGCATCGACATAGCACCTTTTGAGGCATTATATGGCCGACTGTTAGTTGCATAGCAAACTAACATTAGAATAAGCAAATGATGCATTTTAGAGGAAATAAGAGAAAATAGAAGTAAAGAATTGCATAATTAGCAATAGTTGCATCTAGTTAGGGATTTACATTATTTAATAACTTTTAAGCCTTGTTTTCTATAGTTTTGATATTCTTCTATGAGAAAATGATGTATGGGAAAGGAATTGCATGTATTGCAAGATATAGGTTGAAGCACACAGAAGAATGCATCAGAAGAAGGCAAATAAGAGATGGAATCAAGAACAAATACTAGTAGACCGCGGTCCAAGAACTGAAGACCGAAGTAACAACAGAAGAACAAAACCAACACATATTGCATTGGTGACCGCAGTCCATAAACTGGAGACTGCAGTCACTAGAATGTGATTTGCATAGAAACAACACAGACCGCGGTGGACAGAATGTGAGAATTCTTGGGTTTTGACATCAAAATCATGGACCACGGTCACTGACCGCGGTCACTCGATTGTTTAGCAAGATTTTCGTATTTTTTAGATTTTTTAGTGCGGGACTATAAATAGAAAAGGGTAATTAGAGTCTGGGGGAGCGAAGATCGAAGAAAAATCACTGTGACGGCTATTAGGGCATGAAAGACTAGATTTTTATGGAGAATTGAAGATTGTTAAATAGATTTGAGTATGTATTGCTTCTTTGAAATTAATTTGATGATTTCCTTTGAATTCATGTCTAGCTAATCAGTTTTATTATCTAGGACGTTATGTTCAAAGCATGGTTTGTAATATCTAATTGTAATTGCTGAGTTATAGATTTTATTCCTTATTATATAGACTTAAAGCCTTATGTCTACTATCCATAGATGTATTGAACTTAATACTTTGGTTTATCTCGGGAGAGAAGTCTAAAGGGTGGATATCACAATTTGGACTTAGATCGGTTGATTAATCGAGAGATTGTTGGCCAATCTAGGGAGTTGCACAGGGATTGTTGAACTAAACACATAGATTGTTAAGTGAACGCCTTAGAAGAGGGTTTTACAAAACAAATCTAGTGAGTGTTGAAATACCTTGGGAAAAGATTTCAACCATTGATGCTATAACTCATAGATTAGCTAATTCATAACTACAACGAAGATTTACAAACTAAGCAGCGACATTCACTATCCAAGACATGTTTATCTATTGAATTCTTAACATTAACAATTATCTTTGTTTAGAATAGTTTCTAGAGTTAAAAATTAATTCAATCACATCCAACCTAGTCTTGTTAAAATTGTGATCAATAGTAAATCTGGTATTAGAAAGCAAAAGCAACCCTTTTTCCCTGAGGACGATACCCGGTCTTACCGGTTATTACTACTGCGATCCCGTACACTTGCGAGGTTGCCAACAAGTTTTTGGCGCTGTTGCCCGGGAGAAACGATGTTAGTGTTTTTAAAACTAGTTGAATTTGGTTTGGTTTTAGTCAAGACGATATCTTATTTTATTATTACTTATTAACTGAATTATCTTATCATTACTAAAAAATACATTGAATACACTTGATCTGTTTGCGTTTTTGTGTTTCAGGCTTGTATGAATAGACGTCCTAGTGACCACCACGATTCAGATTTGCTGAAAACAATAAGTCAAATTCGGTTGGAGGCTCAAGAACGTGCATCAAACATGGCTGAAAGCGGTAGTTCGGGTGTTGGTAATAATGGAGAGGCACCATTACGGGACTTCTTCAAACCTGTTTTAAACAACAACTACTCGGGCATAGCAAGGACTCCCATTAATGCAAACACTTTTGAGTTGAAACCGTCCTTGATCACTCGGGCAGTAGCAACAGTTTGGAGGCTCGGCTGTGGAAGATCCAATGGTACATTTAAACTCCTTCATGGAGATATGCGATACTGTAAAAATGCATGGAATAACTGAAGATCAGCTTAGGTTGAGACTGTTTCCCATTTGATTCAGGGATAAAGCAAAAAGCTGGCTGCAAACCTTGCTTCTGGGAAGTATCACAACTTGGAAAGAAATAGGCCAGAAGTTTCTACAAAAGTATTTTACGCCAGCCAAAGTGCATCAGCTGTGAGGGGAGATTAGCTCTTTCAAACAATCTGAGTTTGAGTCTTTATATGAAGCTTGGGAGAGATTTAAAGATCTACTAAGGCATTGCCCACAACATGGTTATCTACTTTGGCTTCAAATTTAGATGTTTTATACTGGACTTACACCGCCCACAAGAACCTTGGTAGATTCAGCAACTGGAGTATCTTTGATGGGGAACTCAACCACAGAGGCAACTCAACTGATTGAGGACATGGCAGCTAACGCTTATGGACATGGTACAGAAAGAAGTACAACTAAGAGAGTGGGAAATTGTGAAGTTGACGAGATCAGTGCCTTGCATGTCCAAATTGCAGCAATGACCCATCAGTTGAATTTGGTGGAAGAAAAGAATAGTGGAGCACAACTTCAACAACATCAACAAGTGCATTCCATTGCTGAAGCAAACAAGTTATCCTATCATGGAGAAGCTTCAGTTGAACAGATGAATGCAATGAACAGATTCAACGGGTATCAAGCACCAGCTGGGGGATATAATGTCCCAAAATATTACCATCCGGGTGTTAGAAACCATAAGAATTTCTCATATGCAAATAACAAAAATGCTCAAATGCCTCCAGGTTTTGTCAATCAACAACCTTCGCAAGATAAGAAACCATCTTTGGAGGATAAACTTGATGAAATGATGAGTATGCACTCAAGATTCTTTAAAGAGTTGACTGGCAGGGTTGATAAAAATGACACAAGAGTTTCCGAAATTGAACTTCAGGTTGAAAACATTAATACT
This sequence comes from Tinospora cordifolia, assembly GCA_030144865.1. NCBI lineage: Eukaryota > Viridiplantae > Streptophyta > Magnoliopsida > Ranunculales > Menispermaceae > Tinospora > Tinospora cordifolia. Next base: position 4,124 of record JAJIYU010007199.1, on the reverse strand, counting down.
ACTGTTAAAAATCTAGAAATACAAGTGGGACAATTGGTACAAATAGTGTCAAACCAGCAGCGGAGCTCTTTTCCAAGTAATATTCAAGTAAATCCAAAGGAGAGCTGCAAAGCGGTTACTACAAGGAGCGGCAAAAAGGTAGTAGGTCCTCCAAATCCAAGTATACTACCTAATGAAGCTGAGCGGGCTATTAGCAATAAGAAGGATGTGCCAAAGTCATCCATAAGTCAACGTGAAGAACCGACATCATTAAAAGTGAAGGCCAAAGAAAGAGCAAATCAAGAGAGAAGAATTTCTGAAACTCCACCCTTACCTTTTCCTCAAAGGTTTCAGAAAAAGAAGATGGATGAACAGTTTGCTAAATTTTTGGAGATGTTTAAGAAAATCCATATAAACATTCCATTTGTTGAAGCTTTGCAACAAATGCCCAATTATGCAAAGTTTATGAAGGAGATCATGTCCAAGAAAAGGAAGCTAGAGGATTTTGAAATAGTCAAGCTCACTGAAGAATGCAGTGCAATCCTACAGAAGAAGCTTTCTCAAAAGTTGAAAGATCCAGGTAGCTTTACTATATCTTGTAATATTGGGTTCGAAATTTTTGAGAAGGTATTATGTGATCTCGGAGCAAGCATAAATCTGATGCCTTTGGCTGTATGTAAAAGGTTGGGAATGACAGAAATCAAGCCAACAACCATTACTCTTCAACTAGCTGATAGATCTTTAACATATCCAAAAGGAGTGGTTGAGGATGTGTTGGTCAAGGTAGATAAGTTCATATTTCCAGTGGATTTTGTGGTTCTAGACATGGAGGAAGATTGTGAAATACCACTTATCCTTGGAAGACCGTTTCTAGTTACCGGCATGCTCTCATTGATGTACACGAAAGAGAATTAACATTAAGAGTTAATGATGAGAAGGTGATCTTTAATCTGTACAATGCAATGCAATATCCTAGTGACCTACATGAATGCAATAGGGTGAAGATCTTAAACTCTTGCATTGGCAAGGTAGTGGAGGCACTAAGCTCACAAGATGAGTTGGTGGGAAGCATCTCTCGTTCATTGACATTTCCTGAAGTTATGACAGAAGAAGAGAAGCTTGTGGTGCTAGCCTTAGAAGCAAGCGCACCAGAATTCCACAGTAAAGAGGAACAATTGTCTGAAAATCAGTCATCTGAAAGTGTTCAAGAGCCTCCTAAGGAATTGGAGTTGAAAGAGCAACCGGAGCATTTAAAATATGCATTGTTGGATGAAAGCAAATCACTTCCAGTTGTTATCTCCTCCTCACTTGCACCTGTTCAAGAAGGAAAGTTGCTGAAGGTGTTACAGAGCATAAATCTGCATTAGGATGGACTATTGAAGATATCAAAGGGATAAGTCCGGCCATCTGCATGCATAAAATCTTAATGGAGGACTCACACAAACCAACGGTGGAACATTAGTGGAGGCTGAATCCTATTATGAAAGAAGTGGTGAAGAAAGAGGTTATGAAGTGGCTAAAAGCTGGAATCATCTATGCCTAGGAAAGGGGGAATGACTGTGATTACAAATGAAAAAGGAGAGTCGATAGCTTCAAGAACAACAACAGGATGGCGTGTTTGCATAAATTATCGAAAGCTAAACAAGGCAACTCGTAAAGATCATTTCCCTTTACCTTTTGTGGATCAAATGCTAGATTGTATTGCTGGATATGATTTCTACTGTTTCTTGGATGGATATTCTGGATATAATCAAATAGTCATTGTACTAGAAGATCAAGAAAAGACTACTTTCACTTGTCCATACGTCACTTATGCATTTAAGAGAATGCCATTCGGCCTATGCAATGCACCAACAACGTTCCAACGATGCATGATGGCAATATTTGCTGATATGATTGAAGACATCATGGAGGTATTCATGGATGACTTCTCAGTGTTTGGTGAGACATTTGAACAATGTCTCAACAATCTAAAATGAGTTCTCTCCCGGTGCGAAGAAAAGAATCTAGTCTTAAATTGGGAGAAATGTCATTTCATGGTTCGGAAAGGCATTGTGTTGGGCCATAGAGTTTCTTTTAATGGCCTAGAAGTTGATAAAGCAAAAATTCAAGCCATAGAGAATTTGTCACCACCAACAACAGTGCGTGACGTGCGGAGTTTCTTGGGGCACATAGGGTTTTATCGAAGATTTATCAAGAACTTCTCTCACATAACTCGTCCTCTATGCCAGTTGTTGGAAAAGGAGGCTAAATTTATCTTTACAGCTGAGTGTTTTGATGCTTTTAACACACTTAAGAAAGCCTTGACAACTGCTCCAATAATGTCAACACCAGTTTGGGGGGAACCATTCGAAATCATATGTGATGCTAGTGATTATGCAGTAGAAACAGTTTTGGGACAAAGGCGTGATAGAATGTTCAGAGCCATTTATTATGCAAGCAAAACATTAGATGATGCTCAAAAGAACTATACAACCACTGAAAAGGAGTTGCTAGCTGTTGTTTTTGCTTGTGACAAGTTCAAATCATACATTGTGGGCTCGCATGTCAAAGTTTTCACTGATCATGCAGCAATCAGATAGTTGTTTGCTAAGAAGGATGCTAAACCAAGATTAATAAGGTGGATCTTGCTATTGTAGGAATTTGATATTGAAGTAATAGACAAGAATGGTACGGAAAATGTTGTGGCTGACCACTTGTCTCGCCTGTCAAATGAAGCAAATCTTGATTCAAAGGGAATAGTGGAGGTCTTCCCGGATGAACGTCTCTTAGCAGTAAATGACAACTTTTCGTGGTACGTAGATTTTACTAACTACAAAGCCACAGGCGTAACACCACCAGATCTATCTCAAAGCCGTCTAAAACGTTTTATACATGAAAGTAAGTTCTATCTTTGGGATGATCCCTTTTTTTACCGGAGGTGAGCTGACAAGGTGATTCCTCGTTGCATTCCTGAGCTTGAAATTAACAAAGTTCTTCATGATTGCCACGCTTCACCTTATAGTGGTCACTTTAGACATCAAAGAACAGGTAGACGTGTCCTTGAGAGTGGGTTTTATTGGCCAAGCATATTAAAAGATGTCTATCAGTTTGTCAAGACTTGTGAGGCATGTCAGAAGCAAGAAAACATTTCTAGGAAGACTGAAATGCCTCTTACATCATTTGTAGAAGTAGAATTGTTTGATGTGTGGGGCATTGACTTTATGGAGCCATTTCTACCATCATCTGGCAAGCAATACATCCTGTTAGCGGTTGACTATGTCTCTAAGTGGGTAGAGGCTATGGCCACAACAAAGAATGATGCATGAGTAGTCCTTAAGTTCTTGACAAGAAATATCTTCTCCCGTTTTGGTACTCCTGGAGCCATTGTGAGTGATAAAGGAACATATTTTTGCAATAAAGTCTTCAACAACCTTCTCACTAAGTATGGCGTGAGATACAAGGTTGCCCTACCTTATCATCCTCAAACTAACGGGCAAGCTGAAGTGTCTAACTGGGAAATCAAGTCAATATTGTAGAAAACGGTTGGTACAAATCGTAAGGACTGGGCATTGAAATTAGATGATGCACTGTGGGCCTATAAAACAACATTTAAAACACCCATTGGTATGTCTCCTTATCAATTACTGTATGAGAAATCTTGTCACTTGCCTTGCGAGTTAGAACACAGAACTTATTGGGCGATTAAGAAGTTAAATTTCGATGCAAAGGCTTGTGGCGAGAACCGGTTGTTGCAGCTTGTAGAACTTGAAGAGTTTCACAGAGAAGCATTTGAGAATAATACCATCTATAGAGAGCGCGTGAAGAAATGGCATGATCAAGTCATAGAGAAAAGGAGTTCAAACCTGGGCAGCAAGTACTTCTTTTCAATTCTAGACTCCATTTGTTTCCAGGTACGCTTAAATCTCGATGGTCGGAACCGTTTTTAGTCACTCAAGTCTTCTCGTATGGAGCAGTAGAGGTGCAGAGCCTGGTTGATGGTCACAAGTTCAAGGTGAATGGCCAAAGATTGAATATTTTCTAATGCTCCAAATAGATGGTGGAGACGGTTCTCCTCAACAATTGAAGCAGCGTATCCTCGTCGAGCTAACGACGTTAAACTTAGCGCTGAGTGGGAGGCAACCCACTATAGGAGTTTGCATGAT
>JAJIYU010007198.1:0-19593 GCA_030144865.1 Tinospora cordifolia | reverse complement strand
CCTATATGTGTATTTATACTTTATTTTTATTTATTTCTTAAGCAACTCCTTAAATTTCATAATTAATTCCACTAAATTGTAATTTTCATTTAATTATCCTGATTTTTTATTTAATCTCCAATATAAATTATTTTTCATGTGTCAACCCACCATTTGCACCCAAAATTTCTTAAAATCTTTGAAATTAATTCACTTAACTTATTTTATTTAATTTAAATTATTTGACAAAATTCTGGGATATTACACTTACGTCAGAAGACTCACACTCTGATTGGACACCTCACGAGGAGGTTGTCCGGGATAGGTGATTTAGAAGTTATATATATTGTATTTTACTGGATTGTTTTAATGTGATTACACTGGTTTAACTTTGGTTGTTTTTATTTTCAATGGCTTTCCTTATGCAATGATTTTGGTTTAAATGAGTAGTTTTAAAAGTATTCCGCTGCAGTGCATACGATTTATTCGAAAAAATTATTATGATTTTCTATCTTGCACAGAATAACTTTATAGACATTGATTTGTGAACAAAGAGTTAGGAACTTGATTTTGTAGAAAAAAGATTTTGACAAAACGAAGTTTTTAGGTAGCATCTCGATTTTCATCGGGCGACGATAAACACGTGAGGTAACACGTAAACGGAGGTCCGGTCAAAAATTGGGGTGTTACAGGGACACTTGAACTTGAAAGCTTAGGTGGAAACTTAGAACCTTGCTATGCTAACTTGATTGTATGATTGTGTGATATGTATGCTTTACTATTTGTTTGCTTTGAGACCAAATCTTGTACCCATGCATGAAAAGAACCTAGAAGAAAAATCTTTAGGCCACTGAACAAATCGAGAACCTAGAAACTAAATCTACAGTCATGGTAGTACGAATTTTTGCTAAAACAAACATTGACATTGAAAAGATGAACCGGGAAGAGTTCAAAGAGGTCTTCCATGAAAAGTTCTTTCCGAAGATGACCTTGTAGAAGCTACAAAATTACTTTGTCAGGTTGAATCAGAAGGACTTAACTATAGCTGAGTACGAGAGAAAGTTTACTGAATTGGATAAATTCTCTTGGGAGCTGATTAAAGAAGAAAGAATGAAAACTAATTGGTTTGCTCGAGGTATCAAGATTGAGATTCGAAAAGTAATTATGACTCTAAGCATAAAGACATATAGGAATCCTAAAGCATGAACTCAACTTAGAACAAAGGTTGAGAGGAAAGAACAAGAGGCCTGATATTGAAATAGAGAACCTAGAGGCCCAGAAAAATAATAAGAGTGGTGGGAAGACACAACAGACCCAGAAATAGGGGCAAAATAAAGATGAACTAAGAACAAGTGAAGAAGCAGGGACTGTGCTATGTGTGTAGGTAGAAGGGTTATGTAGCAAAAAATTGCCCAACTACGATCGTTATCAAGGTAGAAAACAACAGCATAATGCTAACTAGGGGCAAAATCAGGGTCATGGGCAAAACCAAGCCAAAATGTTTGCTGTTGAGGCTCAAGATGATCAAGATCTACCCTAGAGACCCTAGTATAAAAAAATATATTAGGAGAACTTGATTAGCCCTTTATTTAAAATTGTTATATGTTAGCATTTATGAGTTTTAAGTTTTGATAAGGTTTGGTATCTATTCTTTTCAATAAATGAAATTTATTCCCTTAAGAATCCTTATTGTTACATTTTGAAGGTTAAAAATTGAAAGTCTGGGAATATAAAGTGTTAGTAATAACCTGAGGCCTGCTATGTAGTCGAGTCCACTGAGACGGAGGTAAGGTATGACAAAAAAAACTTTAACCTTCAAATAGATTGAGAACTTTAGGTTGGGTATGACCCTAAAATGAAAAATGAGCCTATCTTTACAACATGTCTTGCCCACCGGATCTTTTGCAATCAGATTTGGGGTGAACAAAGGCAAGATGAATGACTTACAAGCCTAATAGAGGAAATTGAATAAGACAAACATCCTTAACCTTAGTTCAGATGCTGAGGATACCCTAAAACTTAGGGAGAAGATATTGTATGGGTAATTGCGGATCATCTCACTAAAGTGGCCAAGGTTTGCCAACCAGATCAAGATCAAGTCAGTAAGTCTGAGAGAGTTGCCTAGACACTAGAGGCTATATTGAGCTCTTGTGTCCAATACATTAAAGGAAATGGGAGAAAGTGCGAACTTGAGCCCTCTCACATCATCCACTGGGAGAAAGTGAATATTCAAGATCATGCTACTTATGAGGAAACAACAGTCAGAATCATTGACCATAAAGTACAGAGACTACGAACGAAGGGTATCCCATTAGTAAAGGTATTGGGGAAACATTATGAGGTGGAAGAAGCTACTTGGGAACTCGAAAGCGAGATGAAGACTAAGTATCCACCCTATTCTCTAGAAATTTTTAGTTATGTACAAATTTCGAGGACGAAATTTTTCTAAGGAGGGTAGGTTGTAATACCCTAAATCCTCTGTACTCAATTAAATGATATTTATCATTTATTCAGTGAAATTTGGGTGCAAAATGAAACCAAGCTCATTTCGGGGCAAAATTTGATAGGTTTCTGAAACTCTCATTTAGTGCTCCCTAGGGACCCAAAACAACTTGAAATAAAGTAAGGTGACATGAACCAACTAAGGGGACAACATATCCAAAAATTAGAATAATCGGTCAAGGTTAGGGTTTTCATTTGCCAAATGACCTTCAAGGGATCCAAATTAGAAAGAATTGTCATTTAGGGTACTTCGGGGGATCGAAATGACCCGAAACAAAATGGAATGACATGAACTAACAAAATAAATGAAATATCCAAAAATCAGAACAATTGGCCAAGATTTGGATTTTCATTTGCCTAGTAACCTCAGTGGGTCTTAAATAAGGAAAGTTTTTGAAGGAAAATCACCTAAGGTCAAACAACATCTTAAAATGTGCATTAGGTTCATCTGATTCCAAAATTATAGGATATAAATCATAATTCCATGTAAATAAGGAGATATTAATTTTTATTTGATTTTTGTAAACCCATGAAGTTATGGCCACCCCCACTTGATTGTGTACACCCACACCCACTTAAGCCAAAATCGGCCCAACTACGTATATGTGTGCGTGTGCACATGTGAGTATCCCTATTTAGATAGTTTCTTGGAACCAAAATGAACATCTTTGACTATTATATGGTGCTTTCTTAAATTTGATATTGTACACCCATACTTGATTTCCAAGAAATAAGAAAATGGGAAAGTATTCCTTGTGTGTTTGTGTGATAAGCAAGCAAATAAACCAAAAAGAAAAGTTACCATGAGCACATAGGGGACGTCCCATTTGAATTAGAATATGATTTAAACCTCTTTTGTGTTTACACATAGTTAGGAAATAAGATTATATTCATATCTTTTGAATTAGAAAGCCATAGTGGTCTCAATTGCCAACCATGAACACACTTGCCCTCTTTATGCAAACCATCCCCTTTATGTATAGAAACTTGCCCAAATTTTTGTGAGCTTCCCAAGTTGCCCAAGGCTGTACTAGGACGTCCCATATGCTCTCATGAACATCTATATAAACCCCCTTGCTCACTTTCATCTCATCCCAAAGCAAAGAGTTGACACTTCCCTCTTTGTTTGTTCTTGCCCTCTTCTTGGTACCTCTTCTCACTCTCTTTTCTTTCTTATGTGAGAAGTTCTTATTTCAGTATTTTAGAGAGTTGTTGAAGTAGTCTTGTTGGTGGTTTAAAGTTCTGAAAGTGGTTGATATGGCAAACCTCTGCCAGATTCAACAAAAACTCAGATTAAGGTGGAGGGGATTTCTTAAACCTCTACTTTGCTATTTTAAATTTCTAGCATGTTCATGCTTATTGAAATTATAATTTTCAGCATGTTTAATCATATTTTTATTTTAGTTAGCATGTTTTTATGTTTTAATCACTCATGAGAGCATGCCATGCTCAGAATTCATATTTAGGATTTAATTCAATGTTTCAAGCATGCGATGTAATGTTTTCATACTTTCTTAGTTTTTTTAAATTTTTGATATTTACAATTTGAATTTCTTTTATGATTATGTGATTCTTAAATATAAGAAATTGAAGATAACAACTATGTCCTATCATAGTGACCCGTATGGGTGCTAAGGGTGTTCTTAACACATGATTAGAGTGTGTGGTTGCGGGCCGCAACTAAGGGATACTTGGTATGTGGCATCCAATGGAAAGTGACAAAGAAATGTCTTTCCACCTTAAAGAGGGGTATCTAAATTAAGAACATCAAGGGAGTAGAACCTCTTTCAGTCTTAACGTCAACTACAACCAAAAAGTTGCTTGAATCACTTAATGCATAAAAGTGTTTGAATTTGTATGTGCTATTGATTTGAAATAGTAACTTAGTTGTTTAATGAATGATCCACTGGCCTATGTGCTAAACCCTTCTTTTTATTTTTCAGGAAATTGACTTGAATCATGAAAGCCATGGATATTAGATTGTTTTTAAGTTTTGAAAGTTCTATTTTAACGGTATGTTGCCCAAATTTTGAATTTAAGACTTCTACTAAAATTTATTTAAGTTTTGAGAGTTATATACTCAAGTTTTGATTTAAGAATGTAACTTTCTTTATTTTATTTAAATAAATAAAGAGTTTGAAGTATTCCTTTATCTAATTATATAGCCTTATTGAACTGAAATTTGATACATTGTGATGTATCTATGAACGTTTTCAATAATTGTTTAAATAAAGGAATTGAGATGCAAGTTGTGTACTTGTAAATGTAACATAGGACCCAACCCGCCTTGTGGTTGAGCTTAAACCTGTTTCTAGGGGGTTGGGGTGTTACAAAATAAAAATTAATATCTCCTCATTTATAAGAAATTATGATTTATAACCTATAGTTTTGAAATCGCATGAAAAAATTAAGAATTTCAATATTTAGTTTGGCCAAATAGGCTTCCATTTACTTTCTTTATTTAGAACCTACTGAAGGTACTATGAAATAAAAATCCAAATCTTGCTCAATTGTCTTGATTTTTAAATATGTTGTTTATTTTATTAGTTTATGTCATCCCATTTCGTTTTGGCTTATTTCGATTCCTTGAAGTACCCTAAATGTCAATTCTTTCTAATTTGGACCCCTTGAAGGCGTTTGACAAATAAAAACCCTAATCTTGACCAATTGTTTTAATTTTTAGATATGTTTTCCAATTATTTGGTTCATGTCACCTTACCTCGTTTCAGGTTGTTTTGGGTCCCTAAGGGTCACCAAATGAAACTTTTGACAATTGTCAAATTTAGCCCCGAAATGAGCACGATTTCATTTTGCACCCAATTTTATTGAATTGATCTTAAATTTCATTTAATTAAATATAAAGTTTTTAGGGTATTACACATTAGTTGAGGACTCAAGAGTCGAATATACACAAGACAGCCTTTAAGACTCGATATGGACATTTCGAGTTTACAGTGATGCCCTTTGGTTTGACCAATATACTAGTAGCATTTATGGATCTGATGAACTGAGTGTTTAGGCAATACCTTAACCAATTTGTGTGGTATTTGTCAATGATATCCTAATTTACTCTAAGTCGAAAGTTGGACACTTAGAACACTTGATGATTGTGTTAGAAACCCTTAAAAGAAACCAGTTGTATGCTAAGTTCAACAAATGTGAATTCTGCATGAAGATGGCCAAATTCCTTAGCCACGTAGTATCAACAGAAGACATCTTTATAGATCTTGAGAACTTGGAAGCTATCATGGACTGGAAACAGCCCAAATGGTTATAGAGATCAGAAGTTTCTCAGGACTGGCTGGATATTGCTGAAGATTCATCCAACAATTTTCAAAACTAGTCAAACTTATGACCAAGCTTATTAGAAAATGAGTCAAGTTCATGTGAGATGTGAAGTGTGACCAATCATTCCAAGAACTAAAGAGGAGATTGACTACGACCCCCATCTTAAACACTCCTACACACAGTGTTGGATATGTTCTATATATGGACGCTTTGCAGAACAGGTTAGGTGCAGTGTTGATAAAAGAAGGAAAAGTTGTTACCTATGCCTCACCGGCAACTGAAGACTCATGAGCAAGATTACCCAACACACAACCTAGAGTTAGCAGCTATTTTGTTTGCATTAAAGATTTGGAGACACTACTTTTATGATGAAAGGTTTGATCTGTTATCAGGTTATAAGAGTTTGAAATATATCTACACCCAGAAGGAGTTGAATCTCAGGTAGCACAAATGGATGGAGTTCCTTAAATATTAAGACTTCTAACTACATTACAATCCAGGGAAGGCCAACGTAGTAGTAGATGCCCTGAGTAGGAAATTCAACAAGCAAGATGAGGAGAAATGTTAGATGTACCATTGATTGAAGATTTCAATATGGGCGTAACTTCATATGAGAAATAGGCTTACTTATACACCATGACTTGTCAATCGAATCTTCTACATTAAATCAGGGACGAACAAAGGCAATATAAGTGACCTAGAAGCCTGACAGAGGGAGTTGAATAAGGTAAGCATACTGACTTCAAGATAGATGCTGAAAATACTCTAAGGCTTGGAGATAAAATCTATGTGCTTCAGAATGGACAAAGTAAATAAACTATACTAGACGAATGTAATACCCCAGAATTTTGTCAAATATTAAAAAAATAAGTTTAATAAAATTAAATGAAATAAGTTAAGTGAATTAATTTTGAAGATTTTAAGAAATCTTTAGGTACAAATTATAGGTTGGCAAATGAAAAATAATATATTATAAAGATATAATAACATAAAAATTTTAGTACAAAAATTGTATATATTTCGATATAGAAAAGTTATCCAAAAATGAAAAATAATATGAAATAAATGAAATATTGAGGTATAGAAATATATAAAAGAAATCAAAATAATAAACCTTATTAAAAAGCTTATTATATACCAATTTCAAGAAAATTGGTTAAATCACATAGTGTAACACCCCAATTTTTCGACCGGACCTCCGTTCACGTGTGGATCGTCGCCCGACGATAAACTGGAATGCTACTTTGTTCTTTCTGAGTTTCTCAAAATAAATTAATTTTCAAAACGAAATTTGAATTAGAAATACAAGTAAAACATGTAGCGGAATAAAATTCAGTCAAAATGTCGTAGAGTTTCAGTACTATAGTTTAAAAAGAGTTTTCATTTGTACATTGCCAAAACATTTATTTACAAGTCACTTGCTAAACAAAAGACACAACATCACACTGACTAGATCTACATATTATAGCAAAAGATAAAGGATTACCCCATCACATTGAAAACAAATCAAAACTTGTAAAACTGACGCCCGATCAAACCTTGTCTTGGTAAATACCTGTAAAATAGATATTAGGTGAGCTTGAAAGCCTAGTGGATCATCTCTACGCATCACAAGCATTATACAAACTAAAATCCAAGATATTAAAAACACTTACACACATTATGCGTTTCAAACAATCATTTGTTTCAGTTGTCGTTTACGACTGGAAGAGGGTTGAGATACCTCTCGGTATTCCCTGTGATCTCGTCTAATCATAAAAAGTCTCGAGAACAATCTAAAATCAGTCAAGCCTTTAGAGTCACAGTCTAAGAGAGGGTACTTCCTGCAGCCTCGAACTAACTCCCAAAGACTATTAGCTGTAACCAACAGCTACAGTTGGGAATCCCTACGATCCGCCTTGCGGCACGTCGGTCTCAAATGGTGACATATAAGAGATATCACCTCAACCCGCCTCGGGCTCGTCAATCGCACCGGTATGTGTTTTCTTAATGATCCTTTAATCTTAATTCAGTTTGTAACAGTAAAACATCTTAATCTTGCACATACAATATGTTTATCATGACATATGAGGCTTCCATTTGAAAGAGATAAATAAAGAAATTATCAGCGCACATAAGGGAATTTAAATAATAGACCATTCATGCATAGCATATACGCAACAACTAAGTTTAAGTCATTTCACAAGATACATTCATTCAGACTACCAGACCAATGCTCTGAATTTTAAATTCGCATAATACCGATGAGAGAGAGAATCACGCCCACCTGAGTTCTTGGGTGATTTCCTACCCCTTTGTCGCTAATGATCGTCCTAGAGCTTTTTATCTGCAAAATAATTATAGTGTAACGATATTAATATTCCTATTATTTTCCTGCTACTAATTTTTACGAGGAATTGGACACATTTTTGGGGATCTTTTGTGTCCTTAATAATTTGAGTGTTCTATAGTTTCTCATTCTTTTTATTATAGTTAAGTTATTTATATAATAATTACGAACAAAATAAGACTTCTGCTTGCCAAGTCTTTAGTCTTATTCGGAGTTGAAAATCTTAATCTTACGCTATTCCTAGAATTTTACCGAGATCACTTATAGTGCTAACTCGAATAATTATTACTTATTTGTTTTTCTAACTTAAATATTTATCTACTTAAATAATTGAGTACTTGAATAAATAGTTTCTAATTTCTTTAACTACTTAATTTAAATATTTAAATACATGATGATACATTAGTTAATTCTTTTATTTTCCAAACCTTAGTATTATGTCATAAAGACTTTATTATTCTAACCAATCCATATTGATTTATTTGTATTATCTTTGATTCTAATTCAAGTTATGATGATGATGAATCCTACAATAATCTCATCTTTGTCTAAAGATACTGAAATTACATCAATTAAAAATCTTTGTAATTTTCTTGCTTAACTTTAGATTATTGAAAATATCTTTTTTAATTGATCTTAGCATTTTCTAATTCTTAGTTCTAATTTATGTTTATTTAAATACATAAATTTCCTAGGTTATCTGGTGATAGTATTTGTTTATACTCATACTTCCCTATGTCCTAATTTATCAACTACTCATACTCAAATTGAATCATTAAAATATATTATATCACTAACCTGGTTATTAGCTCAAGCACTAATATGTGAAGACGTTGTTATCACGTACTATGTTCTGCTCTTCACTATCCAGCCAAGTTCCAGCAGCTCGTTATCGTTCTTCTTCTTGTTCAAAGCTCCCTTCTAATTGTCAAACATCCATTTGATCAGTAGCAAGCATAATCTTCGTTTCCTAACACACTATGCCAAATTGGTTCATCACTTTACCACCCATCACTCACTGGGACTAGAATTTAAATCCGATCAACCTCCCATGAATTTCGGTCCACTATAACAGAACCTGCTCTATTATTTTTTTTTTCTTTGATTCATTTACAGATAACATCTAGTGGAATTTAAAGAAGAAGTTGAGAATTTCCAGCTAATACTTACCTTCTCTGTTCTTCTTCTCCACAAGCCGCTACTATTCATTTTCTCCCTTTCGGAAATCCATTGTTCGCTGCACCCATTCAGCTGCTCCGGTCTCCGTTTTCTCTCCTGTTTTCAGTTGGAGCAACAAGGCCTCACTTCTCCAATGCCAACTAGCCGGTCTCCCCTGTTTTTAGTTGCAGCAACAAAGCATCTTGCTGCCACCGAATCAACTCTGTTTTTTGTTGTGAAAATAGAGCTTCATTCTTCACACCCAAAGCTTGCTGGTCGTGTTTCTCTCCCACCAGCCGTTTTCATCTTTGAAACTTTCTCCTTTGCTCACGGTTGTCCGCCAGCTCTCCTTCCTCTAGTCGTCTCCTTCTTCTTCCCCTTAATTTGTTTCAGCTACTTCTCCCTTCTTCTCACTTCGTCTGCAACTACCACAGTTCACTCACGATCAACCAACCTCAGTTTTTTTTCCAGCGCTCATCACACTGCCAACGTCCCTATTTATAGATGAAGAGCTGTTCTCGACCTTTCCAAATCACTGCCCCTGACTTCGCCTAAAAATTCTCGAGTTGTCGGTTCACCGCCTGCATTCGAAGCACTGAGACTTCTCTAGTGGTTTTCGGTATTTTTCCTTCCCTCCTTGCTCAACTCCGCCAAACCACTTAAATTTGATTATCATCATTATTTTATTTTATTATTATTTTTTTTCCTAAGTTCATTTCGTCAAAATACTTACCTTTTTCATTTATTTAATTTTCTTTATTTTCATCTCTATATTATTATTATTATATATTTTTTTGTTAATTTAGCCTCTTATAATCAATGAATATTTAATTTAAATTTCTTTAAATTATCTAATTCTCAAATTTTATTTTATTTCTTTGTTCTTTGGCATAAATCAAATAATTTCCAAAATGTATATTTTTATTTTTTTTAAAATTTTTTCTTTCCTTTGTACATTGATTACAAAATTCGGGGTTGTTACAATCTAACCCCCTTCAAAAAATTTTGTCGTCGAAATTTACATAGTGTGTATAATGGACACTTTCTATTGTGCACTTTTAGCGAAAAGTTTTGGATACTTCTTTTGCATCTCACTTTCCAATTCCCACGTCGCTTCTTCTATATCATGGTGTTTCCACAAAATCTTCACCAATGGAATGTCTTTGGTCCTCAAGCTTTGTATCTTCCGATCCAAAATTCGAACCGCTAGTTCTTCATAGGTCGCATCTCCTTGGAGTATAACATTTTCCCATTGTATTACATGCGCTGGATCTGGTTCATATTTCCTCAGTATCGAGATATGAAACACATTATGAATCGAGGAGAATCTATTTGGTAGGTCTAATTCAAACGCACAATCACCAACTCGTCTCACTATCTCGAATGGCCCAATGAATCTTGGTGCTAGTTTACCTTTAACTCCAAAACGTTTAATTCTTTTTTGAAAGCTAACCTTTAGAAACACTTTATCTCCACGTTGAAACTCCAAAGGTTGCCTTCGCCTGTCGGCATAGCTCTTTTGCCTGCTTTGAGCGGTTAATAACCTTTTCTGAATTTGTCTTACCTTCAAAGTTGTTTCTTCAACCATCTTCGGTCCAGTAAGGACATGATCTTCAATCTCCGCCCAACATGATGGCGATCTATAGGGTCTACCATATAACGCTTCATATGGAGCTATTCCAATGCTTGCCTGATGGCTATTATTGTATGCGAATTCAGCTAGGTGCAAATATTTGCTCTAATTCTCTTTAAAATCAAGAACACATGCTCTTAACATATCTTCTAGTATTTGAATAACCCTTTCTGATTGTCCATCTGTTTGTGGGTGGAATGTTGTGCTCATCGTGAGTCTACGGCCCAATTCTTTCTGTAAACTTTGCCAAAATTGGGAAGTAAATCTGGAGTCTTGATCAGATACAATAGTTTTGGGAACTCCATGTAATCTCACGATTTCCTTCACATATAATTCACCTAATTTGCTTACTGAGTCTGAGGATCGAATAGGTAAGAAGTGTGTGACTTTTGTTAGTCGATCCATAGTAACCTAGACTATGTCTTTGCCTTTCTGATTTCTTGGTAGATCGGTAACAAAATCCATGGTTATATTATCCCATTTCTATTCGGGAACTGGTAGAGGTTGCAACAAGCCTAATGGTTTCTTGTACTCAGCTTTGACTTGTTGACAGATAAGACATCTAGAGACATACCTAGCGATGTCGTTGTTCATACCTATCCACTATTATGTCTTCTTCAAATTCTGATACATCTTATCACCACCCGGATGCATGGTGTATTTGGTCTAATGTGCTTCATTCAGTATAACGTCTTTAATTTGCTGGTTATTCGGGACACATAACCTGTCTCCTAGCTTTAGCACACCTTTTGAGTCCACCCTGAAATTCGTATACTTACCCTGTTTAATGCCTTCCATTACTTTCGCAATCCACTTGTCATTCCTCTGCTCGTCTCTAATTTGGCGCAGAATGTCGGGTTGACAAACTATAGCATATAGATAAGCTCGTTTGTCATTTGTGGCAACACCCAGATTATACAAATGAATCAACTGATACATCTGTGCCACATCCTCATCCTATTTGCGGGATTTCCTGTTTAATGCGTCGGCCACCACGTTGGCCTTACCCGGATGATAATGTAACTGGAAGTCATAGTCTTTCAAAAATTCTAATCATCTTCTTTGTCTAAGGTTTAATTCCTTCTTGGTGTATATGTATTTGAGACTCTTATGATTAGAGTACAGGTCAAAGTTTTCCCCATATAAGTAGTGTCTCCATATTTTTAATGCAAATACAATTGTTGCCAATTCTAGATCATGTGTCGGATAATTTTGTTCATGTAACTTCAGTTGTCTAGATGCATAGTGTAACACCCACAACTTCGTGGTCATGCCACGTCGTGAACGAACAATAGTAAATAAGTTGTTTCATAACTCACTCGCGCTCGCGCAAAGGCGTTAGTGATGCGAAAATGAAATCTGTTACTTGATCGAAAATAATAATGCTAATGATAGCATGATAAAACTATAAATTATGTTTATAGATATGTATAATAGTTGAAAAATTAATTGATGTTTATTATGACTAGTGTAGGAAAGAAAAAAAATACAGTGATTAAATTAATAACAAGAATAATAAAATAAAATACAATATTAGTGCATATGATTTTAGAGTAATGAAATGAAAAGAATATAAATTAAAAGCAATGAAAAATTTGTAACAAGGTTTTGAAGAAATTCGTCGAGAGAAAATTAAATTCAGATTTTGATTGATAAATTATTAGTGCATATGAATAAAATAAACCTTGTTAATGTGTAGAAATCAAATAAACTAAAGTGGTTAAATAAAATGATGGGCACAAATAAAAATGATTAGTAGAAAAATAAATAAATAAATAAATAAAATAACTAAAACAAAATAAAAAAAACCAAATTTCCGCTAATTTTGGCGGTTCAACAATTTCGAGCATCCTTAAATCTTTAAATCCGAAAATTCGAGCATCTTCGAACTCAAGCGGTGGAGAGACGAATAGGGAACATTCGCAGAAAAAAAATTGGCGGTGAATCGAAGTGTTCGAGAACGATCATCGACAGCTATAAAAAGGGGTGATGGTCGCGAAGTGGAGCTGGAAGGTGAAACTGAGAAAGCTGGTCGAAGTCACAAGAGGAGTTGCAGAGAAGAAGAAGATAAGCAACTGAAAAATCAGAGAAGACGAAGAAGAAGACGAGCTGGTGGGCTAACTATGAGCATGAGTGAGGAAGATGAAAAACAGAGCATGAGCTGCTGTTGCAGCAGCCATGGTAGATGAACAGAAGGAAGACGCTGCTGCTAGTGTTATCATCGCTGCTGTTAAATGAAGAAGAAGAGCTTATTGTCTGTTTGGATTGAGCTGAAGAAGACGACCAGAGAAAGGAAAAAAAAAACAAAGCAGGACGTTGATGCTTTGTATTGCTGCTGCGGCTGCTGCTTGGCATAGGTGGAGAGAAGCAAAACAAAAAACAGAGCAACGTAAGTTGCTGCTGTTGCTCACTGGCCGCCGAACACAGAGGAAGAGACGAAAACAGCATATGAGTTGCTGCTGTTGGAAAATGATAGGAAGAGAAGAAGAAGATGGGCCGTGCGTGCTGCTGCTGTCACCATGGACCGAAGAAAGGAAGAGAGGAAGAACGAAGAACAGAGTAGCATAAATTGCTGCTGCTGCTGCTAACTGACTACCGAACAGAGAAGGCTGAATGAAGGAGATGAAGAGAGGCAGCTGTTGCTAATTGCAGCACGTTGCTACTGCTCATGTGCTGGCCGAAGAAGGAAGAAGGAGAACAGTGGAACTGTACAGCTGCTGCTGTGGGTGCGTGAAGAATAGAGCATGGTTACTCTGTTAATGGTGCTGGCGATGGTGGATAAGGTGAACAGAGGAGGCTAGGTGCTGTAGCTGCTGTGGGACGGTGATGCAAGAACAGAGGAACAGTGATGAGTTACTGGAAGTGCTGGTTGGACGGTGAGCAGAACGCGGTTGAGTGATGAGTTATGGTGGCAGTGTCTTAATCAATCAGTATTTGATCAGATTAAAGAGGTAAGAGGTTAATGAATTAGATAATTTAAATTAAACATACTTAATGGATAATCAAAGTAAAATGGGGATTATTAAGGTAGATCGAATTATATCATGAGATTAATGATTAAACTGAATCAGATTAGTGATGATTTAATTGTGTATGAGTATTGATACATTAGAATTAAGAATTAGAAGATACTAAAATCAATTAATAAAGGTATTTTAATAACCTAAAGGTAAGTTAGAAAAATTCAAAGGTTTTAAGTGATGAAACTTTAGTAGCTTTAAACAAAGAGGAAATTACTGTTGAAATTCTTATTATTATAACTTGAATTAAAATCATGGATAATTCGAATAAATCAAGATTGATTGATTTGAATAACAAAATTATTATGATTTTCTATCTTACACATGATGTCTTTAAAGACTTTGATATGAGAACTAAAGATTACGAACTGAAATTTGAAGAAAAAGATTTTGAACAGAACAAAACCTAATGTAGCATCTCGATTTTCATCGAGCGACGATCCACACGTGACATAACACGTGAACGGAGGTTCGGTCGAAAATTGGGGTGTTACAAATATGGTATTAGAGCTCAGTATTATGATACACTGGGCTAGTTTTGAGGTTACTAGATATGATTCTCCTTGGTATGGAGATTTTACATGAACTTGATTTTCGCTGAAAATGAATTTTATCGGATTTGATTTCACCGATAAACGAATTTTCTCGGATATGATTTTGAAAAAGAGTAGCATGGGTGGAGATATAGGTATTGTGAAGTGATGCTAGGGTACTTGAGTCATCGATCACAGATGTGACTTGGATACTGAAGGATGTTCTAGATAGTTGACCTCTTCTTGAGGAAGAGTAACCTTAATGGTTAGTGATCTTCTTTGGAAAAGTACCCCAGATAGTGTATCTTTATAGTGACCCTCATATGGTTGGTGCCTTCTTTGGAAAGAGTGCCCTGATGGGTGGCCTTATAGAGTTGTTCTTGAGGGTTGGTGCCATTCTTAGAAGGTGCACTGTCCCTGATGGGTTGATCCTGACTTCAGGAAGATATCCTTGAAAGTTGATCCCTACTTGGTGACAAGTCTGATTTGGAAACTATGGCATCACAAGAAATATAATGAAGTTGAACGTCATGAACATAAGTTTAGGTAGAGACTGAGTGTTGCTTCAAAGGCACAGTGGATCATAAATAAATTAAAAGACTTTAGGACGTAGGTTAGAGACTGATAATATGTTGAACGCACACTTGTTTGGTTAGGACCCGAGTTTGGGAGGAACCTGTATCTCTGGTCTCTATGTAGGATGGGGTGCATAGGGATTTGGGGGTACAAAGGAATCCTAGACTCGGAAAATGACGGACCATGTTTGGTGAGTGATCGATTTCTTTGGCTGAACTCGTACGCACTGTATTGTACTGGGATGGGGCAGTACAGTATGGTGGGTCTTGCGTCAGCCTTAGAATCGTCTGTGGGTACACTGTCATGCTATTTTAGCTAAGAGCTCGGTTAAAATGGTGCGATAGCCACAATCATGGATATCGAGACACTTGCGCCATTGTTTGGGTGTAATGTAATTCTGGGCGAAAGTCTGTATGGAAGGGCGAGTGTGGGATGGGGCACACAGACCTGGAGGCACAGACGGAAGCTCTGGAATTGCATTATGCTAGCGTGTATTGGTTGCTTGATTGTTGAATAATTGTCTATTATGTATGCAGTTTGAATATTTAAGTATTATAACCCAAACTCCTGTACCCAGAATAGACGAAATATTGTCGACTTAGAAGCATAAACCCCTAGACAACTGAGATAATCGAGAACTTAGAGACTATGCACCTAGAGTCACCCTAGCACGAGAAACGTGAGATAGATCAGGAGGTGAGAGAAAAACATTTACTATATGTTGTTTATGGATGAAGGAAAGTCTAGTTGATGTTGGTATTGTGACTCAATGCATTGCTCCAACAAGATGTTAATGATTAATACTTTATAAGCGTTCTCCCAAAGATCAATGTCGAAGGTAGTTGCTTAAATTCTTTATTGTTAGGTGAATAATTTTCTTCTAATGCCTAAATCTCTGAGGCTTCAACCACCACTCGGGGAATGGATATTTCACATGACATTCCTAGTTAGTATGATTTACACTCCATTACTATGGTAGTTGATTTTGAATAGTGACCAGTGATCTCTTTGGATAGGAGGTTTATAGGAACACAATCGCCTAAGACAGGAATGATGGGAAGGACTTGAAGAAATTTCAACTACTCCATAGAATATGACTATAGAGAAGATACAAAATCACATCTAGTAGCATGACTAGACGATGAATCTAAGGTGGAGGAATAAAGGCTCTAGTAAATTCATGAATTGGAAACAAGATAATGATCTGGTGGTACATGAAGGATTTTCGAAGTAAGATTAGAGTAGCGCAACGAAAGAATAGTGGATCAGGAGAAAGACAAACCGTTGGAGATTGTGCATTAACTTGACACAAATTTCGAGGACAAAATTTCATTTAAGGGGGTAGATTGTAACACCCGCAACTTCGTGGTCGTGCCACGTCGTGAACAAACAATAGTAAATAAGTTATTTCATAGCTCACTCGCGCTTGCGCAAAGGCGCGAGTGATGCGAAAATGAAATCTGTTACTTGATCAAAAATAATAATGCCAATGATAGCATGATAAAACTATAAATTATGTTTATAGATATGTATAATAGTTGAAAAATTAATTGATGTTTATTTTGACTAGTGTAGTGTGTAAGGAAAAAAATACAGTGATTAAATTAATAACAAGAATAATAAAATAAAATACAATATTAGTGCATATGATTTTAGAGTAATGAAATGAAAAGAATATAAATTAAAAGCAATGAAAAATTTGTAACAAGGTTTTGAAGAAATTCGTCGAGAGAAAATTAAATTCAGATTTTGATTGATAAATTATTAGTGCATATGAATAAAATAAACCTTGTTAATGTGTAGAAATCAAATAAACTAAAGTGGTTAAATAAAATGATGGGCACAAATAAAAATGATTAGTAGAAAAAAAAATAACTAAAACAAAATAAAAAAAAACCAAATTTCAACTGATTTTGGCGGTTCAACAATTTCGAGCATCCTTAAATCTTTAAATCCGAAAATTCGAGCATCTTCAAACTCAAGCGGTGGAGAGACGAATCGGGAACATTCGCGGAAAAAAAATTGGCGGTGAATCGAAGTGTTCGAGAACGATCGTCGACAGCTATAAAAAGGGGTGATGGTCGGGAAGTGGAGCTAAAAGGTGAAACTGAGAAAGCTGGTCGAAGTCACGAGAGGAGTTGCAGAGAAGACGAAGAAGAAGACGAGCTAGTGGGCTAACTATGAGCATGAGTGAGGAAGATGAAAAACAGAGCATGAGCTGCTGTTGCAGCAGCCATGGTAGACGAATAGAAGGAAGACACAGCTGCTAGTGTTATCATCGCTGCTGTTAAATGAAGAAGAAGAGCTTATTGTCTGTTTGGATTGAGCTGAAGAAGACGACCAGAAAAAGGAAAAAAAAAAACAAAGCAGGACGTTGATGCTCTGTATTGTTGCTGTGGCTGCTGCTTGGCATAGGTGGAGAGAAGCAAAACGAAAAACAAAGAAACGTAAGTTGCTGCCATTGCTCACGGGCCGCCGAACATAGAGGAAGAGACGAAAGCAGCACATGAGTTGCTGCTGCTGGAAAATGATAGGAAGAGAAGAAGAAGATGGGCCGTGCATGCTGCTGCTGTCACCATGGACCAAAGAAAGGAGGAGAGGAAGAACGAAGAACAGAGTAGCATAAATTGCTGCTGCTGCTGCTCACTGACTGCTGAAAAGAGAAGGCCGAATGAAGGAGATGAAGAGAGGCAGCTATTGCTGCCATTGCAGCTTGCTGCTGCTGCTAATTGCAGCACATTGCTGCTGCTCATGTGCTGGCTGAAGAAGGAAGAAGGAGAACAGAGGAACTATACAGTTGCTGCTGTGGGTGCGTGAAGAACGGAGCATGGTTACTCTGTTAATGGTGCTGGCGATGGTGGATAAGGTGAACAGAGGAGGCTAGGTGCTGCAGCTACTGTGGGACGGTGATGCAAGAACAGAGGAACGGTGATGAGTTACTGGAAGTGCTGGCTGGACGGTGAGCAGAACACGGTTGAGTGATGAGTTATGGTGGCAGTGTCTTAATCAATCAACAGATTAAAGAGGTAAGGGTTAATGAATTAGATAATTTAAATTAAACATAGTTAGTGGATAATCAAAGTAAAATGGGGATTATTAAGGTAGATCGAATTAGATCATGAGATTAATGATTAAACTGAAAAATCATATTAGTGATGATTTAATTGTGTATGAGTATTGATAAATTAGAATTAAGAATTAAAAGATACTAAAATCAATTAATAAAGGTATTTTAATAACCTAAAGGTAAGTTAGAAAAATTCAAAGATTTTCAGTGATTAAACTTTAGTAGCTTTAAACAAAGAGGAAATTACTATTGAAATTCTTATTATTATAACTTGAATTAAAATCATGGATAATTCGAATAAATCAAGATGGATTGATTTGAATAATAAAATTTTTATGACATAATACTAAGGTTTGAAAAATAAAAGAATAAATTAATGTACCTTTATGTAGTTAAATATTTAAATTAAGTAGTGAAAGAAATGAAAAATCATTTATTCAAGTGTTCAATTATTTAAGTAGATAAATATTTAAATTAGAAAAATAAATAAATAATAATTATTCGAATTAGCACTATAAGTGATCTCGCTAAAATCCTAAGAGTAGCACAAGACTAAGATTTTCAAATTCGAATAAAACTAAAGATTCGTCAAATAGAAGTCTTATTTTGTTCGTAATTATTATATGAATAATGTAACTATAATAAAAAAAAGAAACTATAAATCACTTAAATTATTAGGGACACAAAAAATTCTTAAAAATGTGTTTAATTCCTCGTGAACCTTAGTAGTAAGAAAATAATAGAAATATTAATCAAGAAATCATACGCCATAATTATTTTGCAGATAAACAGCTCTAAGATGGTCGTAGAGACAAAGGAGTAGGAAATCGCCAAGAATTCAGGTGGGCATGATTTTCTCTTTCACATGTGTTATGCGGATTTAAAATTCAAGACATTTATTTGAATAGATTATAGGTTGTTAATGTTTTGAAAAAGATTGATTTGAATTGTTGGTATTGTTAAATGACATGTGATGATTGGTTTCTTGATCATGGCATGCTTGTATATGAGACTATGCTTTTAGATTTCATCGTTTGATCATTTACTTTACCATGCCAATGTTTGATATTATTCGTTTTGCTTGTTATGATATGAATGATGCTTTGGTGTGATTGAATTAACTGTATTAAACTAAAAGAAGACGAAGGTTTATTAAGAATCCACGTACCGATGCGATCGTCGAGCCGAAAGGCGGATCGTAGGTATTCCTACCCTGGAGTTGCTTGTGTCAGCTCAAAGTCATTGGGAGACGATACAACTCCGTGATGGGTACCTCTTTCTTGGACTGTGATACTGAGACATGACTAATTTTAGATGGTACTGTAACACCCCAACCCCCATGTTTCTTTGATTTGAATGTTGGACCTAACCACCGTTCTTTTTGACAGTGGACTTAGCCAATATGTGGGTTGGGTCCGTGCTACTTTACAAGTGACACACACTTGACATTCCATTTTTCAATATCTCATGTCTATGAGTGATTTAAAGAATATATCTTTTCATAAATA
>JAJIYU010007197.1:0-19543 GCA_030144865.1 Tinospora cordifolia | reverse complement strand
AACCTATATATTTTGAGAGCCCCCCCCCCCCCCCCATTCCTCATACATATATATATATATATATATATATATATATATCCGAAAATTCATTTTTTTTCTAAAATCATTAAAAATTGATCTAATCATCATTTCTTATCAAAATTTTAATTATGCACTAATTTTTATCATTTGTGTAATTATTTTCTCAAAAATTAAATAATTTCCCAAAAATTACATTTTCTTCCCAAAAATTTCATTATTTGCACCAAAAATTTCATAAAAATTCTAAAAATTCCACAATTAATCCCAAAAATTATTTCTCTCAAGAAATTTCATTTTTCTCCTAATTTCACATATTTTTTCATTTTTCTCACTTCTCCAATAAATAATATAAATTTAAGAAAAATTGATGTAAATCGTTGTATTTCCATTAAAAATTCTAGAAAATGCATATATCGTATTCGAAAATTTTGCACACCAAAACGTGGGTCGTCACAGCGAGAGAGAGAGAGAGAGTTGTATATATATAGAATTATAAATAAAGGTGTATATTATATTATAAATGAAAAAATGAATTGGTGCTCTATATGTAATTTAATAGGAGAATGAAGATGAGCTGGAGGTAATAAAGAAAGAAAAAAAATGAGAAGATAATGTGAGTGTTGTCGAGAGATAACGAAGAGGAGGTCAAATAAGATTACATTGCCATTAATTACCAATGGGACCCACCTCAATATTTACTATAAATATGAGATGCTCGTTCCCTCAATTCTCATTCAATTTGCTCACAACACTCCATCATCCTCACACGAGAGAAAACGAAAGAGAGAAATGAGGAAAAAAAAATAGAAGAGAAAAGAAAGGAAAAGAAAAAAAAAAAAGAAGTTATTGTTTTTGAGGATCCGACATTTTAGGTAAATTATTTTTATTTCTTTTCAATTCAAAATTATTATGAAAATTATAAATTATAGTTTTGTTAGTCTAATTTTCAATACAAGTGTTAGCTAATTGTGTGACTCAAAACTAAAGTGTAACTTCACTATGAGTAAAACTACACTATATATATATATATATATATCATTATGTTTAGATCAATGAGTAGAATATAGATATATATTTTATTTGTACCCATTTAGGCCCTAAGAATTTATGTGGTAGTTGAAAGTTGACATATAGGGGGTATATCTATTAATACTGAAATGTTCAAAATGAAATTATGAACTCAATGACACTAAAATTAGCTTTTTTTGGATGTCAATTGATATATTAAATTTGCATTTATGCTATTTGAGGATTAATTAATAAATATAAAAATGTATATAAGGTAATATAATGTTAAATAATAGAAAAAATGTTAATAATGTTATACAACATTATGAAATACTTATTGGCGAAAAATGTGTTATATAAGAAATAATTAAAATTTTTTTATTTACTGTATTGAACTGCCAATACAGGTTTTTAGTATTTGGGGTCAATATTTAGGGTTTAATCACCCCAATTGACTGTATTGACCATGTTGACCCTATCGGTCAAACAGGTTAGCGAGTGTTACATTTAGGTAGAGTTGATTGTAGTAACCAAAATAAACCAAGGACCATCAAATTAGATTTGAGCCAAGTTTCATATAAATATTAAGAAATTAAGTTGGTTATGCAGGATTAAATGTTAAAGGGATACAACCGGTTACGAGAGGAGCATTGGCAGGGGGTATACCTATTAGTACTGAAATGTCCAGAATGAAATTATGAACTCAATGATACTAAAATTAGGTTTTTTAGGTCCATTAATATAGTAAATTCGCATTTATGCAATTTAAAGATTAATTAATAAATATAAAAATCTATATAAGGTAATATAATATTAAATAATAGGAAAAATGTTATATAATGCTGTACAACATTACGAAATACTTATTGGAAAAAAATGTGTAACATAAAAAAAATTAAAAATTTTCTATTTACTGTATTGAACTACCAAATTTATGAAAATGTTGTACCAACAGTGGGACACATGTCGACAATACAAGTTTTTAATATTTGGGATCAATATTTAGGGCTTAATCGTATCAATTGACTGTATTGACCATGTTGACCCTGTTGGTTAGACAGGTCAGCAAGTGTTACATTTAGTTAGAGTTGACTGTATTAACCAAAATAGACCAAATCCATAAATAGACCACAATTGACTAAGTCAATCCTTTGATTGACCAAGGACCATCAAGTTATATTCGAGTCAAGTTTCATGTAGATATTAAGAAATTACATTGATTATGCAAGATCAAATGCTAACAGGGTGCAACCGGTTACGAGAGGAGCACTGGCAACTGAGCATCCTTGTGAGTAGTATTTTCTAATTTATCACTTAACTTAAGACTCTATTCATAAATAAAACGTATTACATATTGAAATGTATTTGCAATCTTTAAATTATTTTTTTAAATAAGAAAATGTCACCAAATCTCGAGTTCTGATGGTACATGTTAAGGTATTGGATGTGGTAAAGCATTGAGGATGAGTGGTCGTCGTACCTAGGTGTAGGTTCTGGGCAGTTCTATCAATTGGGCTCCCCTATGGAGGATCGGAAGCCGCCATGCCTGAGGTACTAGCTAATGGATCCCTATGATACGATATGAAAATACACCTATCCATCGGGTAAACCCACTCGAGTGGATTTATTATCGCCTTCTAGGCTATGGAGAGCTTTGACATGTGTTTTCAATATTAAAACCGTTTTCAAAATGCAAGGTACATGATTGCATTGTGGATTTAACATTCGTTAATTGTTGCACTCATTCGCATTATTATTATTGTGCGTGCATACATAACATTGTTTTGTATAATTCCTAGTCTAAGTCATAGATTAGACTATATTACCCACTGAGCCACTGTAGATAAAATTGGCTCACTACTCTAACATTTTATGTTCTTTTTTATGGACAAAGGGGAAAAAGTGGTCATTGCGCAGTGTGCATTTCTTTTATTTTAGTAGGTTTCTTCAAGTGATTTACTGTTTTGAGAGTTAATATAATGTATAAGAAGTGAGGAAAGCATTGTAGATATTTTGACTATCACATTTCTGCCACTACTACATAGAAATGACTATACATAAAAATACTTTTTGTTTAACTTAAAAAAAATTTACTGTAATTAATCGTTTAGCTACTTCTATATCTCTTGTATTACTATGATGATATTGTGTATGGATAAGAAGGAGGCTTAACAGTGTTTTGACAAGCTTGACTTGTTGGTTGGTTGGCCCTTTACCCTAGGGAAGGGGTCCCAACAATGTTGGTATTAGAGCCAAAGTTTTTTAATTAAGGAATAACAATTGTTATTAACCTAAGGAACTTCAAAGTAATCACGAAAGTTAGGAAAACCCTAGGAATGACTTAGAGTAGCATAACAAAATTAAAGATGAAAACTTTCAAACTTTTAATTGATAGGAAGAGGAACCGAGTGAGAGTGGCCATATCATGAGGGGAATTTGACTATCATTGGGAGTTATTGAGTTTTAAGATTTAGAATTTGAACCTTGTGGATTAGACTATCACTTGGAGATAGTCATTTTAACGTGTAGTTATCTCTTGTTATAAGTACTTAAAGCTATGGTCTGCTTAAACTTGGAAATGACGAAAGCTTAATGTTTTATGCAGACCACGATGCCTCCTCGACGTGGGAGACCATGCATGATTCTGGAGTCGATGTGTAACACCCCAATTTTCAACCGGACCTCCGTTCACGTGTTATCTCATGTATGGATTGTCGCCCGATGAAAATTAAGGCGCTACTAAAAATTTTCTTTTGTCAAAATCTTTTTCTTCAAAATTAAACTCATAACAATTTGTTCTCAAGTCAATATCTGGGTAAATATTTATCAAAACAAAAACATCAAGAGAATTTCTCAAAATATTCACTGAATTTCTCAATACAAATCATAGATAATGCAGCGAAATAACTTTAAAATTTTCTATTAAACCAGAATTGTTAAATAAGTAACATAATTTAAAGATAAAACAACCTAAAGTTAAAACTGACATAAATACATTAAAACAATCTAGTGAAATGCATAAAACATGACCTCCAAGTCTCCTATCCCTAACAACCTCTCCAATGAGGCATCAAATTAAACTATGAGTCTTTTGACGGAAGTTATTATACTCTATGTTCAGACGTACCTGAAAAATAAAGTGGGAGTGAGCTCAAAAACCCAGTAGATCGTTCCTACACATCACATGCATTATACAGATCCAATCCAAAACATTACAAGCAATTGCAACCATTAGTCGTTTCAAAAATTCATTTAGTTTTGGTCAAAGTCTAAGACCGGAAGAGGGTTGAGATGTCTCTTGGTATTCCCTGTGATCCAATCTAATCGTAATCGTAGAGGCCTCAAGTACTGGTACCATCTAAAATCAGTCATATCTCAATATCACAGCCTAAGAGAGAATACTTATCTAGACCCGTACTGTCTCCCAAAAACTTCAAGCTATCACAAGCAGCTCCGGCTGGGAATACCTACGATCCACCTTGCGGCTCAACAATCGCACGGGTACATGGATTCTTAATAAACCATCATCTTATTTTTGTTTTCGAAGCAAATCTCAATCACAGCAAGCATCACGCAATACACTAGAAAAATAATTCAAACTATGTATGAATAAACAATAGGATGTAAATGCATATTTTCCTAGTCGTGCATGCCATAATTGAGTAAATCTAAGTGCAAGATCATGTCATGAACTAATTATGCATAGATTAAATAATTCATCATACATCACACATAATTCAATAAGTCAAACAATTTCAATCAATTTCTTACTAAAATTCTAATATCCTAGAACTATTCAAACAAATGCTTTGAATCTTAAATCCATATAATACATATGAGCAAGGAAGTCACGCCCACCTGATTTTGCCGATCTTCAGGACTCCTTGCTTTCCTTCGAGATGCTCGATACTCTAAAATATATAAATCTGAATTTAACACTTAATAGAATTACTTTTAAGCTTAAATAATTTCTAAGATGATTATGAAGTTCAAAAATTTCTTTCAACTAATTCTGGTTATTCTAAAATTCTTGAATTTTATATATTCTAATTAAAATAATTTCTAAGTCTTCTAAATTTTTCTTAATTTGAATTTGAAACTTTAGTAATTTACTTACAAGCCTTTTTTTTCATAATATTAGGTTTCTAAGAATTTAATCTTTACAAATTTAAATAATTTATTAATATCGTAATTAACTTAATAACGAAAATAAGATTTCTAAATATTCTAAGTTTAGTTGCCTAAGATTTTATTATCTTCTTATAAAAGAATTTTATTTCAAAAAGTTTATTTTTCATATTTTTAACTAATTTAAATTATTAAATTCTAAACTTCTAACATTAAATAAAATTAATAATATGTTGGAGAACCATTTCTCCAATCTTAATTAAAAAGATTAATTACTTTAATTTTATTAAATTAATTAATTAATCTTTATATTCAATAATTAATAAATAATATCATGTTAAATTTATTTAATTTGAATTATTAAATAAATTTTCTAAACTAATTTTCATAATTGACTTATTAAATTTCTATTTGTCTCAATTTTCTAAATTTTTAATTTTATTTTATTTTCCTATTTAAAATCATTCAAAATAATTTCATACTATCTCAAAATAAAAGTCCAAGTTTTATCTCGTGTCGTCGTCTTCTTCACGTGAACAATGCCAACGAAAAATCTCTTGTTGCAGGTTGCCCTTTACTCAGACCGCAACAACAGCTACCAAAACGCACCACCAAATTTCTTCTTTCCTCTTTCTTGTGTGAATCATAGCCAACTACTGTGAACAACAAACTTCCTCTTCATTTGAACACGGTGGCAACAGCAACAACAATCCCCTGTATTCTTCATTCTTCACGGACAGCAACATGCACCAACAGATTCTTGTTCTTCACATCCATCTAAAGCAAACGCCCAAATCATCCATGAAGAACCTAGCAATCACTTTCATTCTTACACCAATCAGTAATTCCAAACCAAACACACAACGATCAGCCCCTGTTTTTTCATCACTGAAAAGCAGAAATTTAACCAAGAAAAATTCAGCTGCTTGCTTATTTATTCTTATTGAACGCCCAATCCGAATACAAGACCAAAATCGGATTTTTCTTTGTTTGATTTTCACCATCAGACCACTCCAAATCATCACAAGATTCATCATTTAACCGAACCCCATCCACCAAATCTAACAAATCATGGTTCTTCATTCTTGTTTCCAGCAGCTAACGGACCAGACTTGGACACCCACGGCACACACGGCTGCTGGCTTCTTCTTCTCTCAAAATCATAGTAGTAGCTGGCTGGTCCTTCTTTCTTGCGCGACCGAAACACAGCAACACTCAGCTGTGATTTTTGTTCTCCCAAACAGAGCACCCCCAGATTTCTTCTTCATTCTTCTCCTTCATTTCAGTCCGGCAGCAGCTGTAATGAGTCGTAACAATTTCTGGTTTTTCTTCTTCATTTCGAACCAGCCGCACAACCAGCTAGGCATCTGCTACTCTTCTTTTTCGTTCCTCACCCAGCACCTTCTTCCCTGTTCGTCGCACAACTTGAGCACCAGCAATTCACAGCCCTCTATTTTTGCAACTTACGAATCAGAAAACTAACTAATAAAAACAATAGCTGCTTGTTTCATGTATTTTTTACTGCACACATCACCAACGCCCAAAGTTCAGCTTCAACAAGAATTTCAACCAACACCTTAGATTTTCTCCTCTTCATTTCAGTTTGCCCAACGGAAACCAACAAGACGTACCAGCAGTTTCGATTTCTTGTTCCTCTTCGTCTAAACATTGCACAACGACTTTCCAGATTTTTTTTTCATCTCCTCTTCTCTTCTCTGTTCGGCAGCAGCTACAACGACCAACACCCATTTCTGGTTTTTTTTCCTCTTTCAAATTTGTTCTCTCGTCTTCCATATTTCTCTATCGTTGCACAAACCAGAAACTTCTGGTTTGGTCACCCAAATTTCCAGATTTTGTCATTTTTTCTTTTTTTGTTTTTTTTTTTTGCCTAATCATTTTGATTTATTTAATAAGGATAAAACCTTATTATAAGTTTATATCTATATTATTCAGTTAACCCTTATCATAAGTTTATAAGTATATACACACATAATAATCTCTTTTATTTATGTCATCCTTATTATAAATTTGTATATATAATAATATCCTTATTTTTTTTTATCCCTTCTACTTCTTCTATTCAATGTATGAATATTTTTTTTTCCAACATCTATTATTCTTAATTTCCAAACATTTCTTTCACCAATCAAGAAAAGTTTTCCAACACTATATTTCATCAAATATATATTTTTCTAGCTAATTCAAACTAATATCAAATATCCATTTATTATATTTTTTTTTGTTTGTTTATGCCTACTCGCGGCGTGGCATGCTCGCAAAATTCTGGGGTCCTAAACGGTGCCACCACAACCACCTCCAATTCAGCCTAAGCAGGATCCCAAATAGAAGTTCAAGGCTATGATTAGGGCATCTAATGAGGCTACTCAGGCCTAGACAACCTTATTAAAAGAAAGATTGGATAAGATTGAGGCTGAAAGATAGAGGGTTGAACCAATAGCATCCCCTGTACCGGTTGTACCTGAGAGGGTTGCAGACCAAGCAAAAGTAGCCCTAGTGAAACAAGGAGATAATGCTACTCATGATTGTTTCCTGAAGAGGTTTTTAGATCTGAGACCTAAGGAGTTCCATGGGGTTTGAGTTTGGATACAACAGAGAACTAGCTTCTCAATAATGAGAAGAACGCAATGACATTGAAGTTGTCCAAGAAGAACCAGGTGTTCTTTACTGCACACATGCTTGAAGATGAGGCCACCATTTGGTGGAAGGTCACCCCGGGGATAGAGGGGTAGATTACTTTATGGGCCCGTTTTCAAGAATTATTTTTGAGTGCTTATGTTCCTAAGACAACGAAGGACCATAAGAAGGTGGAGTTTTTAACCCTGTGACAAGAAGATGTGTTGGTAGGGAATATACCAATAGATTTCTCCAACTGAAGGCTTATGTGCCTAAATTAGTAGGTAACCCGAGGGAGAGAATAGGATTGATGTTAAGCAGGCGACATTGACATCTACTGAGGCCACCATTGAGACCATTTAGAGGTAGGCACTACAATTTGAGATAGATTGTAGATATGAGCGTCTGATGGTCCAAATAGTACAGGGTGCCACAATAAAACCACAACCATAGTTATAGCCTCGATCACTAAATCAAGGCAGTTATCGTGGTAGATCCCAAGTAGGTAGATACCCGAGGAAGAAGAAATATTCAGGGGGACAGTCTAGAGGGGAGCAAAGTCAGCCACCTCTCGTAGTCCTGATCATTGCCAACCCAATTCAGACATATCGGCTGATGGGGCAACTACTAACCTAGTATGGGGCTTGAGGTAAAGGTCACGACAGAGGTAGAGAATCAGGACATAGAGGCAATGTTAAGAGCCAGACATATCAAGTTCAGTAGGGATGTCATATTATACATTATTAATGTGGTCAGCCAGGCCATAAACGATATGACTGCCCTATGCTTGTTCTAGCTTCTAGTGCACCCACCACTACTATTACTCGAGGGAGAGCACAAGCCATCACACTGCCTGATCTGGAGGCTACCATGTCTCTAGTAGAAGGTATTGTTTCTATTTTAAATTCTACCTTAC
Organism: Tinospora cordifolia; assembly: GCA_030144865.1. Lineage (NCBI taxonomy): Eukaryota > Viridiplantae > Streptophyta > Magnoliopsida > Ranunculales > Menispermaceae > Tinospora > Tinospora cordifolia. The sequence continues at coordinate 10,836 of JAJIYU010007197.1, read as the reverse complement.
ATGTGTTGGTTGATGCTTGCTTTACTTTATCATTCATCTCTAGACAAGTCGTAGATAGATTGGAACTTAGACCCCTTAGGGACCCACCTGACTCATGTTGAGTACTGGACCCATGGAATACATTTTTACCCTAATCTGATTTGTTAGGGTTGTGTGTTGAGGTTGGGGGATTTGGAGACCATTATCGATTTTGAGTGTTAGATTTCCTAGAGTTTAATGTCGTACTTGGGACAGATTGGCTAGCCGCTTACCATGCACATGTCAACTGTTTCGCCAAGAGGTTGATATTTCAAATACTAAGGCAACTTGTTATTATTTTTCAGGGTAGTTACTCTGATAGATGGAGAACCCGAGGCAGAATGACAACTCATAATGAGATCGATACTCTAGCCAGTTTAAACACCATAGATGAAGGACCTTCATGAGAGGGTATGGATGAGATTCCTATTGTTGGAGATTTTTTTTTATGTGTTTCCTAAAGATTTACTCAACTTACCTTCTAAGTGGGAACTCGATTTCATTATTGAGATTATTCTAGGGACACATCCTATTTCGATCCTTCCTTATTGAATGGCACCTAAGGAATTGCAAGAGTTGAAAGTCCAACTAGAGGGGTTGATGAGTAAAGGTTTTATTACCCCTAGTGTGTGGGTGACACAGTGTTGGTTGTGAGAAAAAAAGATGAGAGCCTTCGTTTGTATATCAACTATCGACAGTTGAACAAGGTGACAGTAAAAAACAAGTACCCTCTTCCGCGCATTGATGACTTGTTTGACTAGCTCAAAGTTGTCATTGTGTTTTCAAAGATAGATCTAAGATCTAGGTACCATCAGCTAAAGGTGAGGGAAGAGGATGAATAGAAGATGACCTTTCAGACTTGTTATAGGTTCTATGAATTCCTAATCATGTCATTTGGTTTGACTAATGCCCCTGCGATGTTCATGGACCTAATGTAGAGAGTGTTTTGTCCTTATCTTGACTCATTTGTCATTACCTTTGTTGATGATATCCTCATTTACTCGAAGACTAAGGAGGAACACGTTGAACATTTAAGGATCGCACTACAAATTCTTTGAGATCACTGTTTGTATGTTGAGTTTAGCAAGTGCGAGTTCTGGTTGATAGAGGTCTGATTTTTATGCCATGTGGTAGGAGGCAATGGTATTCCTATTGATCCAGCTAAGGTCGAGACTATTATTAGTTGGTCGATACCTATTACAGTGATAGAGATCTGTAGCTTTTCGGGCTTGGTAAACTATTATCATAGATTTGTGCAGAATTTTTCAAGGATCGCTACACCAATGATAAAACTTATCTAGAATGATGTGTTCTTCGTGTGGACAGATAAGTGCGAGAAAGTTTCTCTTGAGCTAAAGCATCATTTGACATTTACGCTAGTACTTGTACTACCTGAATTAGGCCATGAATTGGTAATTTATATAGATGCATGTGGGGCAAGCCCTGAGTGTGTGCTAATGTAGGGAGATCGGGTGATTTCTTATGCCTCATGACAGTTGAAGGTGCATGAGAGAAATTACCTTGTCCATGATTTAGAGTTGGCAGCAGTGATGTTTGCACTTAAGATTTGGTGACACTATCTATATGGTGAGCATTTTATGCATTATTATGATCATAAGAGCCTCAAGTACTTATTTTTCAGAGAGATTTAAACATGAGTCAAAAGAGATGGATAGAGCTACTTAAGGATTATAACTTTACCATTGAGTACCATCTTAGGAAAGCCAATGTAGCGGTTAATGCGTTGAGCAGAGTACGAGTCGAGACTGCTTGTGTGGCTAGACATATGTCTCAAGAGTGGAAGATGATTGATTATGTGATAGTGATGAGTATCCATGAGACTTCGACTGATACCAGAGTCATAAGACGATTATAGGTACTAGACGACTCTCGACTGAGACAGAGAGTGCTAGCAGAGCTGAACTGCTTGAGGTATATCGTTCATCTAAGCACCAATAAGATATATCATGATGTTCAACGTACTTATTGGTAACCAGCGATGAAGCAAGATATTGTAGCCTTCATGCAGAGATGTGACATATGCCAATAAGTTAAGGCTGAGCACTAGAGACCCTGTGGTTTACTATAGCCCTTGGTTATTCTTGAGTGGAAATGGGAGTACATTATCATAGACTTTGTCATGGGGTTATCCTAGACTCAGTGGAGACATAATATTATTTGGGTTATTGTGGATAGACTGACTAAGTCTGCTTATTTCCTCCCGATTCATACCAAAGATTCAGTTGAGAGGCTAAGTCGATTGTATATCCACGAGATCGTGAGATTACATGGGGCCGCACTGTCCATTTTGTCTGATTGAGATGCTCGGTTTATGTCCCATTTTTTCTAGAGCTTGTAGAGTCAATTGGGGACTAGAGTAAACTTGAGCATAGCCTTCCATCCATAGACTGGTGGTCAATGTGAGAGAGTGATCCAGATTTTGGAGGATATGTTCCATGCATGTATCCTTGATTTTGGTGGTAGTTGGGAGGATCATTTGGCGTTGTGTGAGTTTGCATAAAATAACAGCTACCAGGCGAGTATCGGCATGACATCGTTTGAGGCATTATATGGTCGACCTTGTTGATCGTTAGCTTGTTAAGTCGAGGTTGGTGACATAGTAGTTTTTTGCCCTACTTTTGGGCAAGAGCAAGATGAGAAAACTCAACAAATCCGTAAGAACATGAAGACAACTCAAGATTGACAAAAGAGTTCTGTAGACAACCGGAGAAAGATCCTTGAATTTGACGCTGGTAATCATGTAACATTTCGCATTTCTCTTCGAAAGGGGCAAACTCGTTTTGGTATATCAAGAAAACTCACTCCAAGATATATTGGACCTTATGAGATCCTTGAGAGAATATGTCCTGTTGCATATCGATTAACATTACTGCCTTAGTTAGCGGGAATACACAATGTGTTTCATGTGTCAATGTTGAGGAAGTACTAGTCTGATCCCTCGCACATGATTGATTGGAGATAAATTGAGTTCCGACAGGATTGTACATACGATGAGGCTTCGGTAGCTATCATTGATCGAGTCATGAAGAAATTGCACAACAAGGAGATACTAGTGGTACGTGTACTTTGACAATTTTATGGTGTCGAGAGGACACCTAGGAGTGAGAGGACTACATGGCAAGTCATTTTCTTGAGATTATGAGAGACGCTTCTTGATCTTTTGTTATCTTAGTAAATTTCGAGGATGAAATTTGTTCTAAGGAGGTAAAACTATGACGACTCATATTTTTGGACATTAAGTCAACCGGTTTGACATGTATTTTCATATATCAATTAATTAATTATAAATAAAAATGCATAATTTTACGAGAATTGTATAAATTAATGTGTGCATTAAATGAAAATATACGTGATTTTTATGGCAACAATATTAACCAATACTACAAGAAATTAAGTCTATGACAACATGCACAAGACAACAAGCGCTAATGCATGTCGTTTAATATATATTATAACAATGTATATTAAATGCATGTCGTCTTTAATTTTTACAAATAACGTTAACAACTTATACACTATGCATGTTGTATAATATATGATATGATGACACATAATTAGACATGTTGTAAAAAGTTTTAATTTTATATAACATCTCTATCATAAATGTCCTTAAAAATCATTATCACAACAAGCGTGTGAATGATGTGAATAAGCCTAATAAAATAACAACTTGTAAACCTATGCATGTTGTGTAATACATGGTAAAACGACACATAGGTAGGATGTTGTAAAATAATGCAATTTTATACAACATTTCTATTATGAATGTCCTTAAAAATCGTTATTACAAGAAGCACTTGAATGATGCAAATAAGCTTAATGCAATAACAATGTGTAAACCTGTGCATGTTGTGCAATATATGATATAGTGACAAATAGCTTGTTGTAAAACATTTAAATTTTGTACAACATCTATATTATGAATGTCTTTAAAAACTGTTATCATAACAAACATTTCAACGATGTAAATATGTCTAATGAAATAACTTTGGGCAAAGCATTACTTATTATTTTTAATATCTAGACGGGTTACTTAATATTTTATTAAACATAAAGAATTAAAGATTTATATAAATTTATTTAAAAATTAATATTTTTCAGAGATTAAAAGTTTCAAAAATTAAATAATTTATAAATATATTTAAATAAAACATAACTTTAATTTTTAAATAATTGATTGTAAACAATTAAAAAATGATTAGTTGTGAATAATTATTAATTAGATATTAATTATAAAAATTAATAATTATTTTTTAAAAATTTTTTACTGTATAATTATTAATTACTTAAAATACATGAACATATTAATTTGAGTGAAATATTAAAAAAATTGTCTTTTTTGAGTGAAATGTAAAAAAAATTACATTTTTGAAACATCAAAAAAAAATTGTATCTGTTTTGAGGAAAATAAAAAAATTAAGTGAAATGCACAAGAAAAAGAATGTAAGTGAGATGTAACAAAAAATTGTAAAAGAGTGAAGACCCCTTGTGAAGGCGCCCTTGTAAGGACGCTCGCACAAGGCGTCTTCACTCCGAGGGTGTCTTTAAGTTAATTGAAATGTAAAATATTTTTCAGTCAAATGTATATTTTTAAAGTAAAATGTAAAAGCATATTTTTTCTTTACATTTTGCTTAAAACTGAGGCCAAAGTTTTTTTTTTTACATTTTACTCAAAACAAACGTAATTTTCTTTTTCACATTTCAAAAATGTAAAAGGGTTTTTTTTTACATTTCACTCAAAATGTATGCAAAATATTTTTTATGTTTCAGAAATGTAATTTTTTTAATACGTTGCACTCAAAATGCCTAAATTAAAGGCGTCTTTAGTGAAGACGTGTTCTACATCCAATGAACACTGTTCTACTGTCTTTTCAGGTCCGTTGTTTTGTTGTATTAAGAGCTATGTGATTTGGGTTAAATGCACTATTTTTTTATAATGCACTACTTGAGTGATGATTCCTCTTTTTTCTTTTTTTATAAAGCTAGTTAATAAAGACGTTTTCTATTTACTATCTTTTTTTTCGAGGTGTCTTTTATTCAGCCTTTATTTTTTTCAATGCACCACATTTTTTCCAACCCATTTCAAATAGTTAAATTCTTTTTTCAAATGAAGGTGTTCCTTCATTTCATTAGGTTTTGTTTTTTTTTAAATGAAGGCATCTTTGATGAAAACATTTCAATCAAAACAGATGCAAATTTTTTTCACGTTTCAAAAATGTAAAAATTTTTTTTACACTTCACTTGAAACAGATGAAAATTATTTTTCACTTTTCAGAAAAAATTGCATCCATTTTAAGTGAATTTTTTTGACATTTTGGAAACAAAAAAATAATTTTACGTTAGTTTTGAGTGAAATGTAAAAAAGAAAAAAGTTTTCATTTATGAAACAAAAAAAAAAGTTTTGAGTTCATTTTGAGTGAAATGTAAAAAAAAAATTATATCTTTCAAAATTGTGAAGACTCAAAAAAATATCCAAATAAAGGCATCTTAACTTAAGATGGAGGCAATATTTTTTTACAATTTAAAAATGTAACTTTTTTTTGTATATGCTTCACTCAATTTTTTTTTTTTTACTATTTAGAAATGTAACTTTTTTTATACTTCCACCTTCAGTGAACATTGTTTTGCTGCCTTCCGAGATCGGTTGTGCCGTTTTAAGTTTGTTGTTTTATGTCTTTCAAGTTGTGCAATTTGGATTAAATAAATGAACTCATATTTTTTTTAAATAATGCACTGCTTGAGTGAAGACGCCCATTTTTTTTAAAAATGTTAGTTAGTAAAGATGTCCTCTGCTTGGAAGCATCTTTAATTTTTTTACGCACTGTTTTTTTTCTTAAGACATCTTTTGAACTGTCTTTATTTTTTTCCAATGCTCTACTTTTTTTTTCCAATGCATTTCATTTGATTTTATTTTTCAAATGAAGGCGTTTTCACTCATTTATTTTTTCATGTTAAATTTTTAAAAGAAAATTATTAACTATGAATAGTTATTGATTATGAAAATTAATAATTATTTTTAATGTTTAATAAAAAATTAGTAATTGCATAAAATACATAAACATATTAATTCTATAAAAACATTTAAGAGATAAACCATTTTTAATTATATACTTTAAAAGATGTAATTATATAATTTTTTTAAAAAAGTAATTAAATATATTTTAAAACTAAATTTAGCAAGATTAAATTTAAAATATGCCCTTGTAATTTGATTCTTGAACAAATTATTTCTTGTCTGAATTAAGTTAATCATATTTTTTAGAGTTTTAAAAACTTATAGATTAAATTAATAAATTAATGATAAATAAAAATATAGAAATTAATTACCGTAAATACAAAAAATATTTTACTTTTACAAAAATAATATAGCATTATATATTGCAATTAACAATCAATTTAACTATATGATAGCATTATATATTATTCCCGCTCAAGATATATATTCCCGCCAAGGATACATCTTCCCACCATCCCACCAAAGAGTGAAATGCCCAAAAATAGAAAAACAAAGATAGAGCAAGAAGACAAACGGACAGAAGATAGATACAGAGGAAGTTGCAGAGATGATGGAAAAGGAAGATGAGAAGCCATTCACGGTGGGAAGATAATAGAAGAGGAAGTTGTGCTCACATTTGATTCACAGCACGTTCACAACGAGAAGAGAAGAGGAAGAAGCTTCATTCATTGCTGGAAGAGAAATATCACAGTGGTAAGACCCTATCATTTACCTTTTCCAACAAGTTGGGGATTTGTATGTAGTTTCTGTTAACAAGCCCTAGCTTTTGGGCAATAGAAATGTTAAAACACCAAGCACTGTCCAAGGTTCCATTGATGCACTTATTTACTGCCATATTTCCTTGCACTCTGCTTTCTTAGACTTAATTGCCTCCTCTGCCGAAGAACTAATGGGTTTTAGGGTATTTGATTAGTGATTTATCTAATGATTAGAAAGTCACATTAAGATAAGAGCAAATGATTGTCGACATTTGCTTAAATACTGCAGGTTGGATCATAAGTGTTAGGCACAAGTAGCTGTCTTGCTCGTCCTTATATGCTAGTCATATGCTCTATTTGTTGAATACATGATTACCTAGATTGCTAAGACTTTTTTGCGATGGAAAAAAAATTAGTGGGTGATTGGGCAAATAAGGCTGAGGAATATCTAAACTTGATAGGTTGCTTAGATTTTCCACAATCTCTTATGACTTCAATACAACAAGTTGTTTTGGATGATCCATATGCTAGGGCCCAGGTTGTTCAGGATCTTCTACAAGGAGAGTTCACTGTTGCACTTTCCCTGGCAATTAGAATCCATAAATATCAACACAATGATGATAAAGAATCAGAATATGAATATTGTCAAGAACCTAAACAATTTCATAATAAGAGATTACAATATAGCTAACTTATCCCTTTAAACATGTTTTACAATCTCTTTCAGACTCAAAGCATGGAAGGTTTTAAAGAAGTTTTATAAAAAAGGTTTTGAAGAAGTCTTCTAGAAGGTTTTCAAGTTCAAAGTTTTCTTATTCGCCCTAACCTATCTGCCTAATCACCCACTAATATTTGTTTTTTACTTGTTTTGACAAATTGGAAATAGATGCTAATAACCTAAAAAAGAAAATAATGAGCAACTATATATAATTCAAAGAATATCTTCTTACTCATTAATACCAAAATTAATAAAAAAAAAGATTAGAAATTAATTAAAAGTGATGGCTTAGAAATGGATGCTAATAAGTTAACAAAAAAGTATTAAAAAAGAAACATAAATTATTCATATTTTAATGAATATCGGCTTACACTTAAATGCAAAAATAAAGATAAAAGGACAACACAAATTCTTTTATAATTAATTAATTTAAAAAAAAATTAATTAAAAGAAACCATTAAAATGATTTTAGTATATATATATCTGTGTGTGTATGTGTGTGTGTGTGTGTATGTATGTATGTAATACTCTAAAAATTTAAAAGAACTTTGAAATAAATAATTAATTAGGATAATAAAATAAATAAATTTTACAAACTAGTTTACAAAATCACGAAAACACTTTTGCAGATATCTTGATGACATAACAAATGAGTTGGCAATATATCATATAGAGCTCATCATAAGCTTTATATATTATAACACATTCATTTTCTAATATTTAGTGGGTATATATTGACAAAATATATTCTCTAACATTGATGCTACATGTGGAACTTTGTCTAAATGTTGTTTAAGTACTTCTACTTTATAAATTTGAAAATTTGCTACTTTTGATTGTAATAACAGTTCAAAAGACTTTTTTCTTTTGTAGACTATAAAGATCACAGCAAAGACCTTGCTGAAAAATTTATAGGTCACTCTTAACCTATGGATAGAAATTGGGTTCATTTATCAAGGTGTGTTATGAACTAAGGTTTGCATATAAACTACTCAATTTTAAATTTTTTAACAATGATAGATTTTTTTTTTTTTTGAAAATGATATTTTTCTTGTATAGATTTTCACAAGTGTATAGAGATGGAGTACGCAAATTTGTCAACATGTCCCAAGGAAGATATAGGACCTCAGAAGTCATGGTTTGCCCTTGCATTTGATGTAAAAACTTAGCTCATCATTGAACTGAAATTGTATACGAGAACTTGGTGATAAATGGAATGGATCCTACTTATACTACTTGGGAGAAACATGGTGAAAAACCTCAAACATCTTCAACAAATGAAGACTTAGAGATGATGGAAGCATACAAGTTGTCTAAAGATAATATGGATTACCAAACCAATGATATTGATGAAGGACAAGACACAAATAGAACAAGAGAAGAGTTTGTAAATTTGGATAGGGATGCTAAAACACCACTATACACAGGTTGTACAAAAATACACAAAGATGTCAGCAATAGTTGCATTATTTAGGCTAAAGGCTACACATGGTCTTACAGATAGTTGTTTCAATGAACTACTTCAAATTGTACGTGATATTTTGCCATCATATAATCTGCTTCTAGAAAGTTTTTACAAAACGAAGAACCTCTTGAAAAGATTCAATTTCGGTTATGAGAAAATACATGCATGTGTAAATGATTGTTGTCTTTTTAGGAAAGATCTTAAAGATGCAAATGAGTGCCCTAAATGCAAGTCATCTAGATGGAAGAGAAATACATATTGCAGTAAACAAAAGAAAGGTGTTCCTTTAAAGGTCTTGCGTTATTTCCCAATCATACCAAGACTTAGAAGGACGTTCAATGTCGCTAATGTGGCGAAAGAACTAACTTGGCATTCATCGAATAAGAAAGATGATGGAAAATTGAGACATCCAAGAGATTCACCTGCTTGGAAGTTAGTGGATCATAAATATCCATCTTTTGCATTTGATCCTCGAAACATTAGATTTGGTCTTGCCACTGATGGTTTCAATCCCTTTCAAGACTTGAGCTCCAGATATAGTTGTTGGCCAGTCATTTTGACAACATACAACTTACCTCCTTGGTTACGCATGGTGAAAGATAATTTGATCTTGACTTTGCTCATCCCTGGTCCGAAACAACTTGGTAATGATATAAATGTATACTTGATGCCCTTGATTGATGATTTAAAATTATTGTGGGAAACAGGTGTGGACATTTATGATGCATTCAATGATTCTATATTCAATTTAAGGGCAATTTTACTATGGACCGTAAATGATTTTCCAGCTTATGGGATATGTCTGGATGGCAAACAAAAGGAAAAGTTGTTTGTCCCATATGTCGATCAAACACATGTTATGAATGGTTACCCCATAGTAGAAAATTCTCACACATGGGTCATAGGCGATTTCTCCACCATACACATGCATTCCGAACAAAATGATCTTGGTTTAATGGCCAACATGAAACTCATGGAAGACCTAAGTGGTTTACAGGAGAAGCTATTTTTTCTGAGGTTCAAGATTTAGTTAATGACTGGGGAAAGAGTGGTAAGAAAAGGAAAAGAAAAAATGAAAATGAAGAGTGGAAAAAGAAGTCTATATTTTTTGAATTACCATATTGGAAGGTAGAAACTGATAAAAGATTTTGTTATATTATTTTTTTTATTCAATAGATTGCTAGTTTATTATGAATTATTAACCTAAGGTATTGCATTTTTTTGGCAGCATTTGCTTTTGCGTCATAATTCAGATGTGATGCACATTGAGAAAAATGTGTGTGATAGCATTATTCACACACAATTGGATGATAAAGGTAAATCTAAAGACGGGCTTAATCTTCGCTTAGACATGAAGAGTATGGGCATCAAATCTGAGTTACATCCAGATAAAAGAGGTGATAAGTTTTACATACCTGCTGCTTCACATTCCTTGTCAAAGATAGAGAAAAGAATCTTTTGTAAGCGACTTGCCGATTTAAAGTTGCCTGATGGTTGTGGCTCCAATATAAGTAATTATGTTGATGTGAATGATTGTAAAGTTATTGGCCTCAAGTCTCATGATTGTCATTTGCTAATGCAACAACTTCTACCCATTGCTATTAGAGGAATAATGCCCAAAGGTCCAAGGAGTGCAATTACACGATTGTGTGCATTCTTTAACCATTTGTGTGCTAGAGTTGTTGATAGAAATAAAATGTTAGAGTTAGATGATGATATCTCGTTGACCTTGTGCATGTTGGAAAGGTTTTTTCCACCATCATTCTTTGATGTTATGATTCATCTGACGATCCATCTTGGAAAAGAAGCATGTTTATGTGGCCCAGTGCAATTTCGTTGGATGTATCCATTTGAAAGGTAATAAGTGATAAAATAATAAATTTGTCCTTCAATTCCTTAC
>JAJIYU010007196.1:0-19474 GCA_030144865.1 Tinospora cordifolia | reverse complement strand
GTGACCTCCTAAATAAATCTCGCTCTGATATCATGTTAGAAATCACTTGGCTCAAAACTTATAACTATCAAATAATGTTCCAACTATGTATATCAGTCGTGAGTAGATAAATTATTATCATGTTATAAAGATTTTTTTTTATAAGGAAAGAAGGGCATAAAGATAGAAATAGAAAGATTAAAATAAAGAATGGTAATAGAAGTAGAGTTTAATTAAGGTTATAGGAAAAAGATAAAGGCGTATAAGGTTTAGGGTAAGATAAGAAATAAAATTTATTTGACGATATTTTAGATGAATTATATAATGCCTATATATTTATTTGCTCCATAAATATAATTTGAGAAATATAGGAGTTTCTTTTCCCTCTTTTTTAAGAAGAAAGCGTTTTCTTTTATTATTATTTATCGATCTTTTACCCTTTTCAACCTATGACCAAGACCTTTAACCTGACTCGGGGTTTGCTCTTGTACCAGCTGGCCAACCTGTAGTTAGTAAAATGAAAGGAGTTTTAGTTACAGCAGATAGTTTCAATACATTACAAGAGCAGAATATATTTTTTCCAAAGAAAAGTTGAAGATAGCAGCAATGAAGACATTGCATGCTCACAAGTACAATAATAAAATTGATACATTATCATGTTTTCTTTTTCTTTTTCTTTTTTTAATTTTTCTAATCGACACCCTTAGATTCTACTAATGATTTGGTGCTACTAATAACTTGTCGGAGAACCAGGAAAAACAGCTATGAATAATAAACCTTTTCATGCCCGGGAAAGTATTAATTTATTAATTAGACGTATATATAGATAAAGATCCTTATGGGTAGCATTTTGAAAATATTCAAAATATTCAGGCATTAGAGGAAAATAATAATAATAATAATATTATTAAAAGTTCAAAAAATCTTAAGATACCTTAATTAATTGACATATTCAAGTTGTTGTAGCATAGTTTTATCAGACTATGTATATATAATATAAGTTAATTAGAAATCCCTTAAATTCTAATATCCTTTTTGTTTATCATTATAATATATAAATGCTGCTAGCTCTGTTTAATTAAGTTTATTTCCACATACTTCTAATACATTAAGGTGTTTAATTTTCATTTATATATATAATGGTATTAGTTAATAATGATCAAGAAGTTTATAAATAGGCAATATATATAATCTCAATTCATTAGATATGTAAAAGCAGAGTGTCATATTATTATTATTGGTAATGTGATATTTCTATGCTTTTAGGGGAGTTGGTCATCATTGGCTGAAATTCAAATATTTGCGAGATCTGAGTCACAATTTGTATCAATTTGTTTTAAATTGTTGGAGTCTTTCACATTCAAGCATTGTAGGAGTCTATGATAAGTGTTTTTTTTTTTTTTTCAAGTGGAAGCAACTAAAGGAGTGACGAGTTTCTAACATAGATCCCCGCAAATATTATCTAGGGTACATCAGATTAAGTAAAAACAGTATAGTCAAATATTTTTCTCAATTAAATCTTATTTAAGAAAAAATGACTATGCTATTTGGGATAGCTCCTTATAACTTTCTTGCATGGAATTATCATGCACATAGTGATTAAAAGGGGTAAAAAATCAACATGAAAATGATGAAAACTCGACTTAATTAGAACCAAATCCAAATCTTCAACGGTAAAAAAAAAAGGTTCCTATCACATTAATAATCCAACGGATTCATAAATATTTGAAAAATCCTTACAATTTCAAAGTTCAGTAATGGTGAATAGTGCCCAAAAAGGAAGATAGATTATGTGGGCAATCTGAATCAATTGAACACTTGAGATTTTCTCAACTAAAATATACAGATAGACAAACATTTCATCTTTATCCCCTTTTGTTCTTTTAAGACAATGTGATGGATATGGGCCTCCTAAACTCTTTCTATTATTATTATTATTATTATTATCAATAGTATGTAGAATAATATTCTACTTGTTCCAATGCCAAGGATTTGCTTTTACCCACTTTTCCCCTTTTCCCCATCCCTCTTGGACTCTAAATTTCTATGCTCTTTTTTTTTTTTTTCCGAAAACTTGTATCAACCAGGGCAATCTTGACAAGATTGCTTAACAAACAGGTAATATATATTTTATAATAATAATAATATTAGTATGGGAGGGTGATGAGAATGAAAGAATGGAGGGTAAGGATGATATATAATTGAGGAAATATTAAAGTGAGAATGGGGAGTGAGTTGAGTTTGAGTAAGAGAAAGGATGAGTATGTTGGAAGAGGTAATAATCCCATGCTTTTGTGTGGAAAAGGTGGCCACTAAGAATCCCACCCCCTCGTGTGCGTGTGTATGTAATGCTGCTTGGCTGGCTGGCTGGCTGGTTGGATGTGTGTGCCTTGCTCCTCAGTCCCCACCATCACTATCATCACTCCCCTCCACTGCTCTTCATCATAAGCGCTGATTCCGCTGGCACGTGAATATTACTACAATTCCACACATCTTAACATGCACATAATCATCCTTATTAATTAACAGTATTAGTAGTAGTAGTAGTAGTAATATTGTCAAAATACCAAAAATATATTTTTAAGGACATTGAAATGATCTATAATGCAAAATGTAATATATTTTTACCCATTTGTCTGTTAATTTTAACCCAAAGAAAGATGAAACCGATTTTCCTCATGAAATGTACTTGTTTACTTAGAAAATTAGTTGGCCTCAAGAATAGTAAAAAAATTAACAGGAAGAGAAAGAGAGGGAATTGTTTTCAGATGAAGCAAAAGGGGAAAGGGGATTTCTGATAATTAAGAGAAGATTCCTCTTTTGTTTTATATGAGAGGTTGGGGGTGGCTTCTTGCTGTTTCATTCTGATCTTTTTGCTAAGTTCATGTCACCAAACCGGTTGGTTACATATAAACACTTGTGTGACAGCTCAATTTGGGAAGGAGCTCTATCTCTTAATAATAGTATATGCTTAATTGTTCTACCTTGGAACCTTCTTTAACTTCCTCTTTCATTTAATAAATTCATCTCCTTTTTTTAATTAAAATTATTATTATTTTTCTAGTCTTTCATCTATTATTGACTCACTACTAATTCTTTGGTGGAAATTTAAAAGTTTAAGCTCTATAAATTATATAATAAAAAAAAAGTTAGAGTTATTATCATTATTATTATTCCCTTTTGGGAGAGATAAAAATGAGACTTGGATGTCATATTCTCATGCTTCAAGACAAATTACACCCATTGATTATTGGAGGGTGTTATAGTTTTTGAACTACTTCAATGGACAAAAGGGGATTGAAAAAATGGTTTTTTTTTTAAAAAGGGGGAGAATTTCAATTAGCATCCAAGGATCAAACGCGCTCCACCCCAGCATAAATATTTATGCGACAATATATCAAAGTTTTAAAGAAAAAAAATTATGATCTTTAGTGCAAAACCCCAGAAAAGGCTCCTAAACAGAGCACACTTGCCAAACTTAAATTCAAAACAGACGAGATTAAAAAACTTGAAAGCTAAGAAGAAGAAGAAGAAGAAGAAGAAGAAGAAGAAGAAGAAGAAGAAGTAGGAGAAGAAGGGTGAGTCAGTAAGCAATAATAGGACAAAAAAGCTAACTACTAATATGCCACGTCATCAACACCAACCTGGCACTAATGCCAACTAGGACTAAGTTCTAGCATCCACGAGCGTGGAAGAGACCTTCATAAGCCAGCGACTCACAACACTCCAACACTATTCTCTGCCTCTCTCTCTCTCTCTCTCTCTCTCTTCTCGCCTCTGAGTCTCTTCTCTTGCTCTTCTCTAGCCCTCTCAGTTCTCAGGCGTGGCATTTGGCTTTCATTACGCTCTCTTTCTCTCTTTGGAAACAACTTCATTTTACATTTTTTTTGTTTTTAAATTTTCACACTCGAAAGAAAGAAGAACCCAAAAAAAGAAAGAGAAAAAAGAAAGGCACACACGCCTTCGCAAACCCATCGATTGCGCTGTCTCTTTTATGTTTCCTCTCCTCTTCCCCCATCTTCTTCTCTCACGCATTTACTGTAACTACTCATCCTTCTTCAACAGTTTGTTCCTCTTCTCCTTCATCACTGTCGCTCTCTCGTGGATCTTCGCTTGATCTCAATTGCAGCTTTTGACGCTTCCCCAGGAGACAAACGAATCAACAACTATTGTTCCGCCAATTCCTGTTCCTCTTCTGTTCTCGTCTGTTTGCTTCTTATTTGTTTGTTTCTGCGCAATCTCTCCTCTCTCTCTCTCTCTCTCTCTCTCTCTCTCTCTCTCTCTCTCTCTCTCTCTCTCTCTCTCTCTCTCTTGTCTATAAAATCTTCTCATGGATCAATGGGCCAAATCTCTAAGAGAAGACAAACCTCGCCGCGTACACGGGAGTATCAAAAACCCTTCCTTCTCTTCCACTCTTCTTGACGCCATTTACCGCTCCATTGACGAAGGAGTAGAAGAAGAGGAAGAAGAAGCCTTGGTTCTCTACAGAGAAACCTTGAAGAAAAAGCACACTGGTGCTGCTAATACTGGACTCGCTGTCAATAGAGAAGAAAACGATGATGAGATGGCGAGTTTCAGGCGGCGAGCTTCTATGATCGACAACTGGATGATGGAGGAGAAGAAGGTCAGTGAGAAGGTCGTTGTTTGCCGGAAATCGTCGGTGCCTCATTTTGATAGAAAGATACTTTTGAACGATCCTTCTCCGATGGTTTTCCATTCTACATCTAGTTCTTCGGATTCGAGTTCCGGTGGTGGATTCTCGTCGTCGGAAGCCGAGTCTGTCTACGGATCGAGGTCGCGATCGTCGTCTTTCACGTCTCAGAGGCCGAAACCTGTTCGAACTAGTGTTACAGGTAGCAGAACGGAGAACTCCGCCAAGATTACGCAGGTTGAACAGAGGAGATCATCAAATGTTTATGACATTCGTCAAAGTGATAAAAGTTGTTATCTTAATCCTCATCATCAGCAGAAGCAGAAGCAAAAGCACGAAGGAGGAAGTGGTTTTTACAAGACAAAATCGCGAGCTCTGAAGATTTACGGAGACTTGAAGAAGGTTAAGCAACCGATCTCTCCAGGAGGTCGGCTTGCTAACTTCCTCAACTCGCTCTTCGCTGCAGGAAATCCGAGAAAGGCTAAAATGTCAACAACGACGACAACAAGGACGACAACAACAGCAACAGCAACTTCCGTTCGAGATGGTCAAGAAGATATCATAAGTTCCGAAAGGAAATACAAGTCGGCGCAAGCATCAACATGTTCTTCGGCCTCGTCGTTTTCACGATCATGCTTAAGCAAAACTCCTTCATCTAGAGGAAAAATGATCAACGGCATGAAAAGATCAGTCAGTTTCTATCCTTTCAGCGTGATAGTCGACGAGGACTCTCGACCTTGCGGACACAAAAACCTATACGAAGAACAACATCAACATCATCCTAGGTTCATGTCGCTGGACGACGAACTCAAATTACACATCATGGAGAAAAACAGAAGAATCGAAGAAGCAGCAAGGGATCTACTCAAAGGTTTCAGAGAAAGCAAAATTAATCGAGAGACAAAATGCGGCGTCGACATGAGACATCGAGATCATCACGATGACTATAGATACGACGATGATGACGAAGACGAAGAAGTAGAAGAAGATGACGACGACGATGCGGCTAGCTACTCGAGCTCTGACCTCTTCGAGCTCGATAATCTCAAGTCCATTGGGATCGAACGGTACAGAGAAGAGCTTCCGGTGTACGAAACAACTCATCTCGAGACGAATCGCGCCATCGCTAATGGCTTCCTTCTGTAGTTCCCGGAAAATCTCAAATAAAAGAACAAAAATCAGAAAGAAAAAAAAAAAAGAAAGAAAAACAAATCTCTCACTTTTCCTGTTTAAATTACTGGCTCTGGGGGGTTCACTTACATACAGTACATCATCAGAGAATAACTAATCTTTCTTTTTTTTTTTAAATTAAATTTTTGTTCCGTGTTTGTTCTTCTGGAAATTGAATTGTGCAATTCCTCCTCTTCTTATTTTGATTCATGTCCATTATCTTGAACTCTTTTATTTTATTTTATTTTATTTTATTTTCTGTTTTTGGTCATACTACGACTCATTTCGTTAGTCTGAATGAGAACATAATATCAGAATAGTCTGAAATCTGGATTTAGAAGCGAAAGCACGACTAGGAAAAGGAAAAAAATAAATAAATAAATAAAGAAAAAGAAAAAAGAAAGTAAAGAAGAGGAGGCGAGAGAAGAGAAGAAGAAGAAATTGAAGATTCTGAGATCGTGTTCACACGGGCGACGAGGTAAAGCAAAGCGCAATTCTTCTCAGTTCTCTCCACGAGAACAGAGAAAGCGAGAACACAGAGGGAGAGGGGGAGAGGGAGAGGGAGAGGGAGAGCTTTTCCCTCTCTGCTTTGTGAATAGGTCTGTTATGTAGGGCCCACATATAACAATTGGGGATGACGTCATCAAGTGAGCGTTTGAGGTTAGTGTGCTCTGTTGAATTGGCGTTTTTACGGCGCACAAAGGAAGGTAAAACTGTAAAAATTGCAAACGTGAAAGAAAGGAAGGAGGTTATATCGTGTCTGGTGCGAGCTACTGTAATAAATGGCTGCTGGCATGCCGCCCAACTTGTGGAAGATTTTCTTTATATATTTTTTTATTTTTTCATCACCTTTATACAAACATGTGTTTGGAAAATTTCTATGGTTGATAGATTTTTTTAGGGTAAATAAGAGTTTAGCATCGAATTTCGTGCAGAGGGTACTTAGTAATTTTCTTGGTTTGATTGGTGCAATTCCTTTTTTTGAAAACTTGATTGGTGCATTGAATTTAGTAATTTGCTTAATATGAATTTTATTATCTTTTCTATTCTGAGTTATTTCTCTTAATTATTTAATATTTTTAATTTTGGATGATTAGTTGGAATCAATATAGAAGTTGACTTGACTGTCTTAATTTGGGGATGAAATATATATGTAGATTTTTTGAGGGATCTATACTAAATACCTTTATTTGTAAATAAAAAGGATTTTTAATGATATTATGAGCATATGCCAAACCACATTTAGTTGACTTCTCTTGAATTTTGCTATAATTTTGAAAACAAGAATGAAAGATAATTTAGATTGAAAAAATAGAAGACACAAAAAGAAAGGTAAAAAAAAAAAACAAAACAAAACAAAAATGAATTGATTATTGAATTAAAATCACTATATTACCTATATGATTTATATAGGACGCCCTTAAATTGTATATTAGTGCAAAACTCAAAACTAAGTTTAATAGTTAAAAGTCATGTCTTATGAAATTTAATGCTAAAAACTTATATTGAGTAACACTAAATATAAATGTAAATTATGTCAACTTCGAAGAAGACTTAGTTTTTACTATTAAATAAATAATCATAATTATCTAGAAGTTTTTCTAGTTTTATGATATTTTTACATGTAGAAACAAATTATATAGAAGCATTATATATAATTTCAAAAAAGAAAATAGCATTATATATAAATGAGAAAAGAACCCATTTTAACAATCTTTGAAAAAAAAAAAATACAACAACCAACTTTAATGGCCTACACTTAGATCCTCTAAATTCAAAGTCCACAGGGTGATTTGTTTCCTTTAAAGTGGTGGTAGGATAATGATAATTAGTTTGCATCATCTTCATTTAAATATTAATATCCCTCATACATATATGTACAAAAGTTAGCTTTTGTAATTATATTGGTAATAATGTAATGAAACGAAATTATTTTAAGTGAGCACAATGAACGATGAGGATGAAATATCCGTTAGATGGTTAAAACACCCTTTGTTTAGGGATAAAAGAGTATGAGCTTTTTATGCATCATATGCCTACTTTGAAAAAAATATATATATTTCACTAGTTTTGGTGGCTAAACAAAGATGAAAATTGTGAAAGTTGATCTTGTTTTAAAATAGTGAGAAATTGAAGTGTAATGTCGACTAGATAAGAATAATTGTTAAGTTTTATGATATCCAATTTAATGAAGTTCATTATAGTGATCCTATTGTTGTAGAAAAAAAATATGGTAGACATGCGTACCAAATATTTTTTGAAGATTAAAATTTTATATCATCTAAATTAATCTTCATTTAAACATTAATATCCCTCATACATATATGTACAAAAAGTTAGCTTTTGTAATTATATCGGTAATAATGTAATGAAACGAAATTATTTTGAGTGAGCACAATGAACGATGAGGATGAAATATCCGTTAGATGGTTAAAACACCCTTTGTTTATGGATAAAAGAGTATGAGCTTTTTATGCATCATATGCCTACTTTGAAAAAAAAAAATATATTTCACTAGTTTTGGTGGCTAAACAGAGATGAAATTGTGAAAGTTGATCTTGTTTTAAAATAATGAGAAATTGAAGTGTAATGTCGACTAGATAAAAATAATTGTTAAGTTTTATGATATCCAATTTAATGAAGTTCATTATAGTGATCCTGTTGTGAAAAAAAATATGGTAGACATGCGTGCCAAATATTTTTTGAAGATTAAAATTTTATATCATCTAAATTAATCTTGGTAGAACTAATGTTTACATATAGATTTTTTTTTTGGGTAATTTATAAAGAAACCAAGAGTTGCTTAAATAATGGAAAAACAACATATAACAGGGAGTAAATGAAATGAAACAAGTCATTCTTACCAGGGAGATTGAAGATTAGAAAAATTAAAAGATGAAAACATGACTACCTGTCAAATGTTTAGGCAAGCCATCTAATCTCAATATTTGCATCATTCAATAGCATAAGATGTATTAATGGTAATGCGATCTCTTGGTCCACTCATCTCTATCCCTAATGATGCTCTTGTCATTCCATAACAACTTCATGGATAAATGCAATTCCTTTCTTTCTTTCTGTTTTTTTTATTTATTATTTTTTGTTTTTTAAATCTAGAACAGATAAAAATTATTAATTAAGAAATTAATGATTACAATTTCTTTTTATTATTACCATGATTTGACATTAGGGAAAAGTATTTTTCTTCTTCTTTTTTCAAGTCCAACCTGTGATAAAAGTATATTATGGAGTTTTAGATTCATATATATATATATATATATATATATAATATAGAAATTTAACATATAACAAAAAAAATAAAAATAAAAAATGAAAGAGAAAATAAAATAAAAAAATAAAAACAAACAAAGTAATACTTTATCTTATATTAATAACTTATCTTATGCATATATAATAATAAGTTTTTAAATTAATCTTTTCAGAGTTAAACATAACAGAAGTATTATGACCAATCTTCTAAATAAAGGTTGATGAATAAGAATATATTTTAACCCAAATTCAAGACTTTAACTTTAGTTTCACGTATGCTAAAAAAAAAAAATAATTAATATCATCAATGATTAGTTAATGTATAAACTTGTAATTAATGTTAATTAATAGCCGCAATCTTTTGTACATATATGTTGATGCCGATCATGCATGTTCTTGCCATCAAAAGAATCAAATCTTATAATATGATATTATCAAATCTATAAAATAAGGAGTTGTTTTGATGATAGCTTAAGTATACAAGGACCACTTAACAGTACAAAACTAATCTTTTAAAGTACGATAGGAAAATTAAAGTAATGGAATTTAATCATTTTAATTTGTTGACCATTTCTCTAGATATATTCTTTTCCTCCAAGCAACACATATATGCCTTCATCTCTAAACTATTCTTTCTGCCATTAATTAATTAAATAGGCTTTTGCTGCCAATTATATAAATGATTTTCTTATTCACATAAACCAATGTATTATTATAAACCCTATCTGACCCATACAATGCCATGCTCAAGGATTCTGCCCTACAATTTTTGAAGGGAAGGGTCCTTCATAAAATATTAGATTAATTAAAGTTTTCTTTTTCTTTCTTTCTTTCTTTTTTTTTTTTTTTTTAATTGTAGGTGATTACAACCAAATGGGTATATGGTTCAACGCCACACATGAATATATATATATATATATACACACATTCATACACACATTTTCTTGGAGATTGGAGAGGAATTCTAAATTAGTGTGCCATTCTTTTTTTAAGGTAGACTTAAGGTAGTTTGTGTTTGTTAGAATAGAAAAATGTGAAAGGTTTTGTTGTATATTATATTGAGTTTAAGCAGCTAATTTAATGAGATTCTTGATTAATTTGATTGATTTTAATGGCACCCTTTTGATAGGCCGTACGTTTGGTGAAGTGGGAGAAGTTGCTTGGAATGATGAGACCCAGATGTGATAAATATGGGGGGGCTATTTAAGGGCACCTCCCTAGTCCCCTACCCTATAGGAGTTGACCCCTCTTCCTATGAGGTCCTAATCATGTGCATTAACTTAAACACTAATATTTCAGCACCATCAATTATTTTTCTTTTTCTTACAAGGTCACGCACACGCTTTAATATATGTACATACTAATCAATATGCAAGTTTAATGTAGAAAAACAATTAAATAATCATTTTGATTATATATTTTTTGTAACTATTAAATAAATTATTATTATTATTATTATATTAAGATATGTACTTATTTATTTCGTACTTATAACTTATGGGTATTATAGTTGTAATATATATATTAAAAAAAAAAGCTATAGTGTTAATTTCAGAAAATAATGTTTACACCATCATCCTTCCTAATTATGACATTGCTATAGGTTTAAAATTTGACTTCCGTTTTTGTAGCCGTTGAATAGTTAAGATGCTATTATTATGAGTTACGTTGTGAGGAAAGTTAGAAGGGCATGCAAGTGGCTACAATAGAAGGCCACAGTTCATGGAAAAGACTACATAATGAGGCCAAAATTTTTGACCAATTTGATGGTAGCTAGCTACCATTTTCTTTTGCATTCTTAACTCACCCTAACCATTAACCATTAATGTTGGGAGCACCTAAATTATTTGTTAAGCAAACTCGATGACCCTAATCATTATTATTTAGCCTTTCATTTTCCTCCCTTCCCCTCCTTTTCGTTACTTTTATTCAACTCTTATATATATTAAAATTATCCTATAAATCTCATTTGAACACCGAATATCATGTCACAACACATAAAACCATATAATATATATAGTATATGTTTACACCATTAAATTAAAAAAAAATAATATGTACTTTAACATATATATCTATTTATTTAATAGTTATAAGTTGAAAGTATTTATTAGAGAATTGGATGTGTGTTTTTTATATTTAAATATAATAAGAGTACTTAGACGTTCAACTAGTGAAAGCAATTTGCCCGTAGTTTTAAAATTATTTTAATAAAAACCATTTTTGCTAAAAAAAGTTATTAGTTGGTAATCAATTTCATTGGTGGTTTCTTTCAATAGATGGATGTATATATAATTGTAACTTGTACCAACTGAACTGCATGAATATATTTACTTTCACAACTACAATATTAATTCCACTAATTAATTAAAGACTTACTATTTGATTAATTATATAATTGACGTACAATCTAATATTGTTTCAAATTTAAGTGATTGAAATTAATAGTGATATCAATGCAACAATACGACCTAAATTTAAAAGACACTTACACTATTAACTTTTGAATTTAATAAATTTTTTTTTATAAGTTTGAACAGATCAACTTTATTTTTATTACTAGTTTTAGCTCCTAATTAAGACGTGCATAATTTTTTCCACTCTCAAACTCGATATAGAATAGGAGTCTGAGCTGACTCTCCTAAGCTCCACTAAGGATGGATGAAGAAGAAGTTAACTCTTCCCAAAAGCAATTATTATTTCACCACCTAATGCTGCAACCCTGGACCTGAGCTCCTGCAACTGCAACTGCAACTGCAATCCATTCGTGTGGCTAACACAAGTACTGGGCCGCTGTGTGGAGCCATTAATAAGTACCAACTGCCTGAATTATGTTTAAGTTTGGATTTTTCTGTGTCTTCAAGGAAGGGCGCACCTCCGGTCACACCCTCTTCATATATATATATATATATAGCTATTCAATTACAATTACATTGAGCCTATTTTATGTCACAAGTTAATTAGTTGATATTAATTTTACTGATCTCAATATGGATATTTATAATTAGGTCATAAAAATATAGAATTTTGTCTTGAATAGAACATGACACATACCACAGTCATATGCTGGCTAGGTAGCTTATAAATAGGTCTTATAATTTGGAGCTAGCCTATAATATTTATTTGTTAAATTAAATATAAATCATCAATCAGAAAATACTTTTTAATTTCTTAAAACTCTCTAAGTAATTTATTCCTTTCTATATATATACATGAAATCATAGAAGTTATAACTAATAACTTCGATGCTAGCTAGTTTTGCTTGCTCAAATTAACGTATATGATGCTACACGAAAACTATATCTATTAATTATTTTCTAAAGCATTTAATATGAATAGAAATGCTTATATATATCTAATTAACAACATTAGAACATAATTAATAATATTACCAAACATAGTTGTAATTATAACATTTATAACTTAAAAAATGATAGTCTAATTGTTACAGTTATATTTTATTAACTGAAACATCACAATCATTAGGCAAAAGGCAATTATAAGAATGATGTAGCAGGAATATAAAGGTAGAGATGCAAATAAGGTTTAATAAAACAAAATAAAGTGAGCGATAAGGTAAGAAATGAGTCTTTAGTTTGACTATTTATTACATATCTTGATATGTGTAATATTTATTATTTATCTAATGATTATGAATGACATTGTTGTATGAAATATGAGATCGAGGAAATATTAGATTATTCTTCGTTCTCTCTCTCTCTTTTTTTTGTTTAAATATGAGATCAAGTAGAAATAAAGTAATGTTATTGATTTGTAGAATTATACTTTGTCCCTAAGTTCAAGGGCGGTGAAACATACAATAGCAAACTCTCTCTAGCTCATAATTTCTCTCCTCTTCAATTTTGTTCATTGTTGTAGGTGCACGCGCTTTGGTGGACAGAAACTATCGGAAGATGGAGTCAAGAGATGGAGGGTCCCTTCAACTTCTAAGGATCATTATAATGCATGGCCATGAGTCAAAAGTACCTCACTAGGGTGTCTTTTTATAGGGTATCCTTATGATTTTATGTTCCCTTTTCCCTTTCTTCACCTTCCGATTTGTGCATGTTATAATCTAGCTAGTTTACATAAAGAAAAGTTATTGCCTATCCTCCATCTACATGTAGACCTGATTTTAATACATTAAATAGGTGGTAGTTTATCCTAGTTAACATCTACACACTTTATTGTAATTCTAAAGTATTTGTTTGATCTTCATCTTTTTTGTTAAATTAAATGAAAATTAAATATATCAGAAAAAAGAAAAAAGAAAACATAATGTATAGGGCATAGGTTAATTAAGGTCCATTGATTATATAGGTTTTTAAATTTGCTTTTTGACTTATTTTTCAAGCATAAAATATTTAATTTGGATCGATAACTTGATTTTGCTTAAAGTATTCGCTATTTTCTTTTTCCTCAACATAAAGGGCGGCACCAATTTTATTTCCAACTTCTCATTTTAAGCAGATTTTAATTACTATTTAATTATAATATATGCCATCCTTGAAATTGTTTTTTAAGGTAATATTTAAAGTAAATAATTTATGTGACAAACATCTCTTAAAAGCACTTTGACAAAAACTTTTATTATCACAAAAGAATCGAAAAGATTTTACACAGCTGTAAAGACTTGGAAGATATGCCAAATGAGGCATGTTAATTAACACTGGAATAAGTTATTACCATAAGGGTTGTTTGACAAATGAGATAAGATATAATTAGATTAAATTTTAACCTATCTTATGTTTGGTAGTAATAACATAATATAAAAACTTATCTTGGGCCAACTTTTATATCTTATTCTCATAGAATTGCTAAATCCCACCAAATCCCACTAAATTTTTTCTATTTTATTTTAATTATTATTTTTAATTTATTTGTATTTTTATTTTATAATCATCCTGTGACACCAAAATGATAAGGTTGCTCGATTCCACCAAAAATATTTTTTTTTAAATTTTTTTACGCTTGTTTTTCTTCTTTTTTTAATTCTTATTTTTTAATTTATTTTTATTTAATAATTGTGGTGTGTTACACTAAACATTACATTACTTTATTTTTAATTCTCTTATATCCAATCTAATCTTATCCTATCTTATTATCTAAAGATAATTCAATCATATTCTGCGTACCAAATAGACCATAGAGATTACTGATGAGTCCTAAGTTTTCTTTTTCTTTTCATATAATAAATAATTAAATATTAAATTTCAGTTGTTGCCAATGCAAATGAGTATAGAAGTTCATGCAAAGTTAATTGACAGGGCAATGTTAATGAATTGAAATCGAGGGAGGGTCATTGCAACATCAACTTTTTATATTCATTCGTATGTTTTCAAAAGTTATCCAAAAATATTATGTAAACTACATTTTAAATATTAAATGCCACATTATATAATATGGTATATATGTATTTATACTATTGAATATAAAGATAGAATACTCATTTTGAGATGCTTGTCTATCCATTAAATGATTATATATAAGCGTATGGTTGTAAAATAAGGTTTATGTAGCATTAGTACTTAAAGATCACTTTGAGTTTTGGATGTCTTTATCATTTTTTCAACTAATGAAATAAAATTGTTCTGTTGAAACGTAAAATTCAGCCTATTAATTATTGGGAGGTCAAAATTGTTATTCGATAAAGAGGTTTACACCTCGAAATGTACACATTCTTTGTTTCAATGGTTGTGATTGCAAGGATTGCGATATAACATTTAATTTAAGATTATCTTTAATTATTTGATTATTAACACTTCCTACCAACTTGAAATTAATGTGTGTGTTGGTGACGGTGGAACGGTAGATCGAGGAGCTGCAGAATAACTTTATTTCTTTTCAAAAAAGGAAAAAAAAATAAATAATTATGAGCATTGGATTTTGTTGCGGTGTCTAGTGTATCTTTCATTAGTAACTTTATTTAAATGTTTTAGAAAGAAACTCGTCAAAACTATAAATTCATATTAAGAAAAAAGAAAAAGAAGGCCAGGTAAGGGATTCATTTTCTTTTTAATTAATAAAATAAAAAGACTCCCTTCCTAAAAGAAAGGGAAAATGGCCATGAAATCAGAGGCTATAGATCCTATATTCATCAAGGAGACCTCTGGTTAATAATAAAAAAAAGCTAACCAGACCCACCAAGGCACCAAACCCACATTTTATCCAATTTTTTATTTCTCATTCTGGTTTTTTTTTTTTTTTGGTTGTTTACTCATTTAATATATATTACACGTATGTATAACTATTATTGTAGTTAGAACAATGTCTTTTCAAACTAAAATATCTCTTTAAAAGATAATTTCATTTTGAAAAATGAATTTATATTTAATTCAGTTTCCCTATACAATTTTTGTATTAGCTAATTAAGTTTTTACATAATTAATATTTATAATCTTTTGATATATAAATAAGTAAACACTTTAAAATGCATAGCTTGATCTGTTTAATTAATAGTTACAAATATTATAATTATATAACAATTATAACTAGAATGAATATTTTTAAATTTATTTAATGTTTATTAACGTTGTAATCATAGGAAAATGGCAACACTTACCAATCGTTTAATATCTTCTTTTAATTTTTTGTTTTTTTTTTTTGAAAACTCATCTAATGATATCTAATTGTATAAACATCGAAGCTACAATTACTCAAAAAATATTTTATTTTTTAAGTATTCTAGTTTTTCAGAGGATGACATACCCAAACCGCGCGTCATACTGATTTTCTGATGCAAGCCCCCGTCGAGGTCTCCATCAAGCAGTGTGCCGCGTGGCATTTATTGCTCTGTGGGCCCAACCCTCAAACACTTGAATGGGCTTGCGTTGGGCTTGGAAGTGTGGGTCCGCACGTGCTCTGAAGCGCACTGACAAGCTGATTGAAGAAGACTGCAATTACTAATTACTCAATTAATTAATTAATTAATTAATTAATAAAACACGGCCCAACGCCTGCTCACGTGAACAGCGTGTACAATCTTCTCTACAGAGTTAAGACAGCAACCACACGTGACGCCCTGCTCTGCTTGTCTGAGCCAGCGGACCCCATCTTAGCACGTGTGCATCCGTACACGAATCCCAATAAAGTTTATTTTCATCCGGTGGGAGTATTGTAGCTCAAGTGTGTTAAAATAAAGAAAAATCCGATCGAGGTCGCCTTTGATAGATGCTACTTGCTTCCTCTTTGTGTTTAGCACCGTGGGGAGGTGGAGCCCCACCATTATTTCTATGACACGTGTAAGGGACGACAAGTGTAAGGAATGACACGTGGAAAACACATGGTGGTCATTAATAATTAGATTGTGAAACTAGAAGACATCTTTAGCGTTTCGTTTTCAACAAGAGATAACTAGAAATGATTTGTCTTTCCACCTTAATTAACATCATATTTTATATTTTATTACACATTTATTTAAAAATATATACCCGATTCAACTTATGCTAAGTATATATATATATATTGATATTTTTAGATTAATATTTGAATAACAAACAAAAGAGGATGATTCTGTTAAACCAGCAGAAAATGAACTTAAAATTTTGCCTAGTTAAATATAACATAAATTTATTACATTAGACTAAATATATATACTATGTGTACTATATATAATAATAAATTGGATTATATCGAAACCTTTTTTTTAATCATAATGGCTTAAAAATCGTATCTTATATTTTTATTTGTAAAATTAATTTTATTGTCAACAAGGTTAAAATATTATTTTAACAATTAAATTCTAGACTTTGCTTGTAATTTTGTATGTATATGTAGCTTTCTTTTTGAAAGTATTCAAGGCATCTAACTAGTCTTTTGATGAGGTGAGTACAAGTGTTTATGGTGTATATTTCATGTGTTAAGGAAGCTCGAGAGATTGACCGATTGGGCTAAAGATTCAAACTCGGGGCTTTTCCTTCTCGAAATGATTCTTGATTTAAAGAGCAAGTTGTTAAAAATGAGAAAAAGAAGGCTAGGGGAAGCACTTGGGATGAGAACTAAAGAGCAAGGATACATAGCTTTTGTTAAAGGCAAAGAAGCTCTAGCTAGCTACGGTCTCTTTTATTTTTGAAGATCCCGAGGGAAGAGGCTTATGGGAACTTTGAGACAGGCTTTTGTGTGACAAAGGGAAGGAGAAGAAGATGATATTTGATGGGAACAATCCTCTTTTTCTTTTATTTGCTTTTTTATTTTTTTTTCTTGTGTATATATGTGTGTGTGCATCTATAATTTTAAAATTTCTATGATTCTCACTTGTTCTCTCTTTTCCTTTTTTTTTTTCTTTTAATTTTTTGTATGATACAGCAACTCGATCAGGAAGTTTGAAAAGGACGCACATATGGAAGACCAAAGTGAGTGGGTGGGTGGGTGGGTGCTGAGAGATTTCAAAAGGATAACTTTGGCTTGAAAACAGACTTGTGCATGATATTGTCTTCTTGCGCATAGAACAATTAAATGCTCCTCAAACATTTTCCTAAATCCAAAATCATTTCAACATGATATATTTTTAGATTTATATTATCTTGGGATTTATTTACATACTTGCAGACTATACCTGTTATGATGTATCTAATTAATGCGTAGTTCAAGAAAATCTAACAACTCTAAGTACAACAACAACAAATATGCCAAAAGTGCCACTCCATCATTTTTATTGTTGAAAGTCTAAGATTAGAATTGGATATAGATATTGAATTTGGTAGTTTAATTATCGGCACATGCATGCTATAGTATGAAAAGAGTGTAAAAGAATAATACAAGAAATTATCTTTTTAACAGTATTTAGAAGATGACACTAATAAAAATATCATAACAACATATATTCATTAGCATTTATTTAAAAGTGTTGTAATTAATTTTTTTTAAAAATTAATTAAACAACATTTTACGAAAAAACATCATGGTTACTTATTCAACAATAATATAAAAATTTTGTAAAATATATATATTTACAACACTTTTAAGATGTCGTTGTAGGCAATATAATGACGTTGTGTATAATGTACTGTATAAATTATTTTACGACATTGTGAAAATGTAGCGAAGTATTCATTTATGTTTAAAAAGTTCTTGAAAAAAATCTATAATAATATTTAACAAAATGTCATGCAATAACACATTTTATAACTTTGTGAATATGTTGCATGATATTCATTCACTACAACAATTTCACAAAGTCTTTATAAGATATTATAACAATATTGTATAAGAAGTAATTGCATCATTAATTATGAAAAATAATAAAAACTGTGAGTAATGAAATTAATGTAAAAAAAATGAGCCAATGGGTGAAGTAGAAAACATATGAAAATAAGAATGAGACATTTAAAGAAAATAATTAAATAAATTGTAAGAATTTAGAGGTAGGAAATAAGATCTTCAAAATAATAAAAGGTTTAATGACATTTTTGTAAATATCTTGATAAATTTTGTAATGACACCATTAACAATTAATCAAATGTTATTTGATGACACTTTTAAAAATATTTTGAGATATTTTTTCACAAAATTTTATAAGAGTTGTAAGAAACGCTTTAATAACATTTAGTGATTATTTTGAAATATTATCATATAATAACATCTTAATACTGTGACTAAAATACCTTATAATGACATGTATGAGGCATCGTAGTATCTAATAATAGTATATTAAGAGTGTTGTCAAATGTATTTATCTTTGTTATCTTATATTTATAGATTTGAATGACACCTACATACCTATTAATAGGAAACATTATTATATGTTTAGTTTGACACCTAGTAAGCATAGTTATATAACTAATTTCTTGTAGTGAAAGATGTGAATATTTTTATAAAATATAAGAGTAATAAACAATCAATGTGTGACGACCCATGTTTTTGGCATCGGGTTGATGGATCCGACATACGTGTATTTTATGTATTTTCTAAAATTTTAATGATAATATATAAAATTTTTCCTAATTTTTTTTAATTTTGAATTAATTATTAAAGAAAAATGAGAATAATGTGAGAAAATATAATTTTTAAGGAGAAAACACATGAAACTATTAGGAAATGTGTTTTCTTGAGAGAACAATTATAGAATTTTAGAGTGAAAAATGGAATTTTTGGGATAAAATATGATTTTAAGAAAATTATTCAACTTTTGGAGAAATTAATTGAATGAATGATGAAATAGTGTATAAATGAAACATTTTATATGAGAAGTGATGAATTAATAATTTTAGAAAAAAAGGAAAAATTATATATATACATTTGTGTGTGTGTGTGTGGAAGAGTTGGAAAAGGAAAATACAAAAAAAAAAAAAAACATATATGACGAGGGGGGGGGGGGGGGGGGGCCGCGGGCCCCCCCCCCCCCCCCGGGGGCCGGGCCCCCAGCCCCCCCGGGGTGGGAGCCTTGGCGGGGCCCGAGCGGCCCCC
>JAJIYU010007195.1:0-19474 GCA_030144865.1 Tinospora cordifolia | reverse complement strand
GATACATTATTTACTTGTGCCACAGCAGCATGTCAATGACCTGCTTCCCATAACAATCTTCAGATAAATATCAAGTTTGGCCCCAATAATCAATAAACAGCAGTTTTCAGCAATTTCATCAAACACCTATTCTTTTTGAGTAAATGTTAAAACAAGATGATGTCAGATGGAAAAAGAAAGGGATACATTATTTACTTGTGCCACAGCAGCATGTCAATGACCTGCTTCCCATAACAATCTTCAGATAAATATCAAGTTTGGCCCCAATAATCAATAAACAGCAGTTTTCAGCAATTTCATCAAACACCTATTCTTTTTGAGTAAATGTTAAAACAAGATGATGTCAGATGGAAAAAGAAAGGGGAGGCGAAGGGAAGCTGGACTGGAAGAAAACTTTTCTGGCATTGAAGTAAACCATAAATCTTCACGGAAGTCCTAAAAAAGGTATGCATAATTGAAATGAAGGTTAAAATAAAATACATAATTGAAATGAAGGTCAAAGCATTAATCAACTAGTGATTGAGAGTCATCAGCATGCAGGAAAGCATGCAAAATCAATTAAAACCCCTAGTTATCAGCATACAGAAGAAATCGTAAAAATCTCTATACTATTGATGTTCTTTGATCAAATGAGAGTAATCAACAGGGATCACGACTTAAGATACTTGGAGTTCTGTGGAGCGTTGCAACAAAGCTTAAAATAAATTAACTAATAAGAGGAGCAGAAATGGTATTTTTGAAGGTTAAAGAAGATATGGCTGAGATTGTAATTAAAAGAAATTAGAGGAAACTTGGAGAAAGATGAGTGTGAAGAGAATCCACTTGGGGGAAACCAGAGGAGACATTGGCCCATTTCTATTATTTTTTCTCCTTCTCTGGTGCATTTAGTAAACTTGAATGCAGCAGAGCATCAAACCATTCATAAAAGTCAATATGATCCCTTTCTATTTATTCTCAGATAAGAGAATCCAAAGAGGACAATCCCAACAACTACCCCAATAAACACAGATTGTACAATTATTGACAGCACCCTGGAATTGGAAAAGTTTACGGATGGATACAACTTGCCAAATATTAAATTAACCTTTGAAGCTTATAATTTACTTGATCACATGTGCAATTTCTAGAAAACAGCCATTATCAGGATGCCACGTGATTTTTTGGATAAGTAGACATTGAGGTAAGAATGCAGAAATTTGGCAGATTAATCAAAGTGGTTCATATACCTAAAATCCTCCACCAACATTAATGTGTTATAGAAAACATATAATGCAAAAATATTTCAATGATAACTCACAGGGCACCGAAGATTGATGGTAACAGAATCAGCAACAACTTCCAAATCACTGTCACTATCAGCATCTTCGGCAGCATTTCCACCACCTATGCAGCGAAATACACGGGCAAGAGCATCTTCAAACCGTTCGCCATCTTGTTCCTTGGGAATCTTATCCAGAACCTAGACAACAATGAATCAATAATATAGAATAAATTCCAAATCAAATAAAATAAAGCTCTAAGTTTCAAAATCAAATAAATAAAATCTTCCCTGGAACATCCCCCAAAAAACACCAACTTTGACACAGGCATAAGGGTGGTTGTGCCATCAAGCTTTAACATCCGTAATCTTATAATTATGATGTTAACAGCATAAATATAGGACCTTGATTGTAGAGGTGTCACAAAACAGGTTAATGCAAAGAACGATGGTTACAAACTTGTGCACCTTTATGATTGACCAATATTCCAACTAGATAAGAGAATAATTAAAAAAAAAAATGCAATAATAAGCGGCAGCTAAAGAAATCTGATGTGACTGACCTCCCAATTACCTCTCTCTCTTATTATTATTATTATTATTTGGGCTGGAGGTGGGGGGAATAATATAACTGCACTTTGTAAATCTGTTATAATAACATTATCTAGAATTTTGATAAAATCAGAACATATGTGAGGAACAGGTAGAGAAAATGACCTTAAAAAAAGTAAAGAGGAATTAATTAAAGTTGAGAGTAAAAGGAAGAGAACGAAAATAAAATAGACTTTTAATTGGAAATCCTATATTATTTCTTTAAATTTCTTCTCCTTTGCTATGTTTATCCTCTTCTTCTTTATCTTCCATTCCTCCCCTCATCCTTTTGCCATTTCTTCATCTTCCGTTTTTTTGCATCAATAATATCTTCTTCTTTCCCTCTCCTCATCTCCGTTTTCCTGACAGTTTTACAGTAATTGTACTGGGCAACAAAATGAAAATCAAGAGTAGATTTTTCTAGAATTAATTGTTAAAGAATACACAAGAAGACAAGTAAAGGATGCCAGTTTGAACAGTTGATAACATTTCACCTAGCTCATCAACATCTATATGTAAAAGTAATAGCTTATTTAAGACTTCCTAGGCCAAAAAGCCCATGCATATGTTTGTGCAAGATCATTCAAAGGATATTTTGCACTCCTATTTGCTTAAGTACAAAATGTTATATTGTGTTTGAAAGATGCATAGACAGAAAGGAAAATTACAGGATTTTAGTTCAAGGACTACCTCTTGCACTGTGCACCGCTTTCCAATTCTCACCCCAAAACAGAAGACACGTGCATCACATCCTGATAGAGAAATATTGTTAATACCTTCTCTTGTATATGTTGTGATCTGACAAGAAAAAGGAAGGCAAATAAGACAAATGAATAATAGAAGAACCATTTATCTCACATAAGGTCTGCACTTATTAATCAAAACTACACACAATCAAAATGGTAATATATTAAAAAAATTCAGAAAAATGGTGTTGAAGCTAGCGTGTATGATACAGAATTACACAAAGCAATCCAATGACGTAAGTTGATACTACGATATTTACAAGGGGAAAAAACTAACCAGCGCACCATCATCACGACCATTTGCTCCTAACAACTGCGAGCCAGGCCTATTGGTTGTCCGAATTGGAAGACCTATGAGGCATTTCATATTTTGTCAACAAACAAGCATCTACCATTTCCACAAGAAAGTTGGTGGGTTGTTTTTGGGGTGGGGAACAAAACAAAACAAATCTGATGTTATGAGTTCGCTAATTCGAATGAAAGAACAAAGCCAACTTTATATCCAAGTAGGCCACAATTAGAAGAACCAAATCAAAATAAAGTTAATAGAATAATTTTCCAATAATTATGATTAGTGCTAATTTGATTTTGTGTTAGCAATCAAGATGATGGTGTTAAATTATAGTACTTTAGCACCTACCATTAACCTGCAAATCTGAAAACTGTGGCCACTGCATCCTAAAAGGAACCCTATCATTAAGAAGAATGCACCATGCCTGAAAGCAAATGTGCAGTTATGCATGAATCATCGGCACTATGAAGATTTGCACCATGACTCAAATCATCAATAAGAAATAATAACAACCTGAACTTCATACTCAGGTTTCTGTAAGAAGTCTGTCCTCCTCAGTTGAAAAATCTTTCCCACACTTTGCATCGGATTTGTCCTGTAATGCAATGAAAGATTTTTTTTTTTTTGTATCATTATAAATATACAGGAATACCCAAAAAGAAAAAAAAAAGAGAGCACACTCGGAGAAGTTCATAAAGTTATTACTATAAAAGCCTTTTCCAAAGTCTTTGTAGCATGAAAAGAAATTTGGATCCTAAATCAATACTGTTCACATAGATGGCCAACCAAATACATCAACAGAAACAAATACATAATGAGAGATATCCATCTTTTCATGGAATGACAACCCAAATGGATCCTGGGCATTCTGTTTGTCTTTGGACCTCCAGCTTCTGCCATCTCCCTCTTTCTCATGAATGTGATCCTTAGTGTTTGCTACACATAGACTCATGATCATAGAAATTTTCCTTATTTATTTCACCTAAAAACACCTGGCACTCTTAAGCATGGCCATTGAGACAATAACAAATGTGAAAGTTAAACGAAAGGAGCATTCTAGATACAATCACATCTATGCAAACAAGTTTTTTTTTTTTTTTTTTTTTTTTTTTTGGAGGGGAAGAAACAGATATGCATTGATAATGAAATCAAGGAACATCTATCACCAGCGGTGATAATAAAAAAAACCTGCACCGCAAACATTTCACGATAAGAACAAGTTCAAAAAATAAACATCTATCCTGTTGCTACTAAGTCACAAAACAAGGGAAATCCAAAAACCTAATTCTTAACACAAAAAATGTGTTGCATATGCATAGTAAAACCAAGTGTTTCACATGGAAGCAGCCTTACATTATGACATTGTTTACTCTTGGCTATTATAATCTTGTAATCATGCATCGACTACATGACCAAAGCAACCGAATACTCACCAAATGAACTTCCCATGATTTAAGCATTCAAAAACACTTGAAAAATAGAACGAATATAATGTTTTGCGCTTAAATCTTATGTTCATAAGTTTGCAAGTAGCAGGTTTGTGATTGTCTTCACATCTTATTGGCCCTTCACAGCTTTGCATGTGTTTGGACATCATATTTTCCCATCTTCTAATTCTTAGCAGCTATTATTCTCTCGTTCGCTTCTTCTCACCCTTCTAAATTTGTAAATCTTTTCTAGCAATAAGGAGTTTCATGCTTTTATTTTCTTTGTTGTAAAATCGTCCTAGCAAAAAAAGCCAAAGCAGGCGCCTGTCATCTTAGAATGATGTGCAATTGAAAGTTTTAATGTCATAAAGAAGGAAACCTCTAATGCTATTAGAAGCTATTCCAATGACGCTCAACTTTGATGTCTGAAATATGTTGGAACTATTTTGGCAAATCTTTGATTGTTTGTGGCATGCATTCAGTGCAAATCTATTTGTTTTATAAGATATTTTTCTTGGGTAAATGACTTCATATAACTGCATTTCTATTATTGCATATTTATCGTTTATTACCAATTACAAACGAATATTTTTGTTGTTTCAATATGTTATCATAATTGCAATGTTATAAGTCAGCTATTAGAAATGATACTTGGTAGGTTTTCACTTGTTTTTTGGGGGAGTACT
Organism: Tinospora cordifolia; assembly: GCA_030144865.1. Taxonomy (NCBI): domain Eukaryota; kingdom Viridiplantae; phylum Streptophyta; class Magnoliopsida; order Ranunculales; family Menispermaceae; genus Tinospora; species Tinospora cordifolia. The sequence goes on along the minus strand of JAJIYU010007195.1, from coordinate 14,474 downwards.
TGAAACCCAGTTTTTGTGTATGTAGAAAAGAAGAAACAGAGAAACAACCCTATTTTTAATCACAATTTTGAGTTTTGATCCAGTTAGGTAGCTCTGCCCTAAAGGTTTCAAAAGCAATTTCTTTTTTAATTTTTGGTCAACCTCTTGCATCATCTTTATAAAAGTATGCATGGTTTTTGAATGCTTGTTGACACCCTATCTCATTTGCTTATAACAGTTGGTGTTCATGAATGACTCAACAGTCACCTGAGTTTGATGACAATATATATACACTATGTTTGTCTTGCTTTTTCCTTTGATTCACATGCATATTGTGGATGTCAAGTAAGCTGAAATGATCCAATGCCTAGCTTACAATAGCAAGTGTTTAAGAACTCAAATACTTGTCATCTATTACATTTATGTAGTTAATTCATTCTTTTAGTTTTGTTAATTCTTTGCTTCCATGTAAAAGTTTTTTAAATTAGAAATCAAACAACAGTAATACATTGAGGTTAATATTCTTGCGTTAGGTACTTATTGTTATATATATAGATAAGGCTCGACTTACATTGGGTTCAAAGACAAAAATTATAGTAAAATCATGGCTCAATACATGGAAATCTTAAACGAGATCACCATCTTGTTCATTTTTTTTTTCTTTATTATTCTAAGTAGGAGGAGCATAAGTAGAAAAAGAAGGGGTGATAATTCTTTTCAAAGGCATCGAGTTACAACTAAATTATCGACAAATAATATATGCTAGTGATCTAGCATATGAAGAAAACACCCCATGGATAGAATGACTTGTTCAATTTTGTGTCATTACCTTAAAACTGTTGGCAGTCTTCACGGAAAAAAAATATGAATATTGAAGAGATCATATATATATATATATATTTTAACATATTAGAGCTCATGAAACTAAGAACAAAGTTATGAAACATCAATTTGCACATTTGGATGAAATAATTTGTAGACCACAATAAAGTACATGGTTTTTTCGAAGTGTGCCTTGAGATTCGGCAATTGTGGTTGGCATAACTAGTTAATATGTTCCTCCTCATGTCGATATATTTTATTGTTTAGGAGGGATTACACTTATTTTTTTTTTTAACACAATTTTAATATAGTTATAAGAGCATTATTGTATCTTCATGTCTTGTTACTAAAAAAGCCAAAGCCTACCTTTCAAAATTCAATTGATGAATGTTGAAAATGGCTTAAGACTTATAATATTTGGGAGAGACGGCTTGGAAGTTCCATTAAGTAAATTTCTTTCTTTCTTTCTTTCTTTTTTTTTTTTTTTAATCTTATACTTTAAGTATGCATTATAAAGTTACTGCAACGTTTACAAAATATTTTGTACGACATTACTATCTTTGTGATGCAAGATATCCTACTAGTGAAGGCTTTTTAACACCATATAGAGGACAACGATATCATCTAAATAATAGAAATAACTCACCTACAACTACTGAAGAGTTTTTATTTATTTAATTAATTAATTTATTTTTTTAAACATGAGCCATTCTTCAGCAAGGAATGTAATAGAATGGGCATTTGGATTGTGGAAATGTCATTGGGCAATTCTAAGAGGTAGTTCATTTTACCCAGTTAAAGTATAATGTCAAATAATTGTAACACGTTCTTCTTCTTCACAATTTAATTAGAAGGGAAGTGACCATAAACCTATTGGAACAACTAAATATGATAGTGAAGGTGACGATGATGGTGAAGATCAAACTAAAAATTTTAGTAGTTTAGAAAGTAAGCATTATACACATATTGAAGCATCAACTGCATAGAGTACATGGATTGACAATTTGGCATGTTAAATGTTTGAACAATGGCAAGGAGGCCAACATGGATTGTTGGCTTTATTAATCTTTAATGTTTTTTTTTTTTTTTTGTGTTTCAAAGTTTATTCTCTTTCCTTGTGTTTAAAACTTACTAATCGTTTAATTGATTTTGTTTGAGCTTTATGTTCATGACCAAACCTTTATAAATTTCATGTTTTCAATTTTTGCTTATATTTTTGTGAAGCACATTGGTTGTCTGCTATTTAGAATGGATGCTCTCAATAATCAATGTTAACTAATTCTAGGAAGCATCAATGGACTGCATTAGACGACACAAGATTAATCTCTTTCTATGACGATGGGATGGGACTGCCGACAAGCTCTGGTGGCAGGATACTACAATGGTGGAGAGTGTCCCATTGAAGACAAAGAACCTTGGATTGCACTCCTAAAAGCAAGAGGACTGGATAACGGTGACGAAGAAAGGGAGGAAAACCAAAAATAATAAAGAAATCACAGAAGAAAAGAAAACTGGAATGGTGGGGCAATTCTTTCAAGGCACCTGAAACTTCTTCACCTTTGACTCACCCTTCAAGACTTTTGCTGTTTGTGTTTCATGAGACAGCAATGAAGTGATTTTACAAGAGAAGACAAAGACCAACCTATATGCTAATACGATAAACCATGCAGATATTTAGTGGCTAAAAACAAATGTCACTCTTACTTTGAGATTGGTGTGTCATGGAAGCTCCAAGAAAAGTCACAGGAGCACTAAATACACCATTATTACCAAGGCCTACACTAACATCCGATGTAGTTTTTTGAAAATTGTAGAGATCATTAAAGGGGCCTTTCAATCTATTTTCATACCAGAGGAGAAAGGAGCTTTCACTAGAACAACTCTGGTTCACATTTTGGAAGAAGTTCGTATGGCCTCAACAAGCATGACAACTTTCAAGGGAGGAGAAAAACAAGAATCCAACAGAGGAAGGAGGGTTTACAGTGGCAAGCTCCACAACAAGTGAGAACACATTGCGAAGAAGGGCATCGGAGGTGGTAAGGCTCTGAGAGACATGATAATGGTAGGGCAGAGAAGAATATTTCGCATTCCTTGTAACAAGTTTTGTATGCCTTGCTGGATAGCTCAACCAGTCTTTTTCAAAAGGTTCTGTGTTTCTCTCCAAAACATTAAAAAAAAAAAAGAAAAAACAGAGAAAAACACCCAAGATTAGTAGAATCTTTGTTAGATTACCAATATTGGGAAGTGGAAAGCAGATAACGATTCATTAAAGCCTGGATATTGACATCAACTAGAAAGATGATGGCAGAGAAAACTCCTCAATGTGGACTTAGAGCACAGCTACATATTGATTCTCGTATCAAAATACAGAATAAGCAGTATCGTGCAATTGTTGAAATGCTAGGGTCATTTGCTAGTGGATTCAATAGGAATGAAAATGAGATTTGGTTGGAATGAAATGAGAAATGCATTGTTGTAGAAAAATTTGTGTCTGATGAATGGATCAAGGTTAGTCCTTCATACACTTTCATATTTTCAATAAATGTTTAAACTCATCTCCCTTCAATTTTAATTTTATTAAATCTTTATTGCAGATTCATCCAAATGCAAAGGGCTTAAGGAACAAGGCATTCTCTGATTACCATGAGTTGGGCACTGTAATTTAAAAGGACCGTACTAATGGACAACGTGTGAATGGGCTTGGCTGATATGGATGATGAAATTGATAAAGAAAAAGAGATGGAGGAAACTCTTGATCTTTAAGTCTTTGACTAATCCATCTATAGATATTAAAGTGTACCAAATACCTCGTCAATTGAATTCAACCCAATTAACCCAAAAAAAGAAGAAGGAGAAAAAAAAAAAAGGCCAAGGAATGGAGATTTATTGGTTGATGCTTTAACTGAAACTGTCAAACAATTTAACATCATGTATGCTACAACTAGTGAAAATATTAGCAGAACTTTTAGTTGCTTTCAACATGAAGTCAACAATATTGACTGAAAAATGACGGTTTTTGATGATATTTAAAAAGTAGAAGAATTGAAAAATGCACGTTTAAGAGTTGGACAGCTTCTTGTTCAAAAGGAAGCCAACATCGAGTGCTTCTTTACTTCAGATAAGGAATTTAAACTTGAATTTACATATGTTTGAACAAATTTCATAAACCTCGAGAAGACAGGATTTTAAGAACTTTTATTTGAATTTACCAGGGTTATGTTTTAAAGAACTTCTATTTGAATTTGATAGACATGAAAACTTTTGTTTGAGTTTGATAGACATGTTTTAGGGAACTTTTGTTTATTCGGCTTTCCTTGCCATGTTTAGAAACATTTATTTATTTTTAATAGATTTAAGCTTTTCTCATATGCTAAGATGTGTGCTCATTTATTCTTATTTAATTTATTTGGTTAGATATTTTTTTTAAAAGGAAACATGAATTTCATTAATATAATTTAAAGAACAGAACAAGGGGCATCTGTCTACCAAGGATCACCTTCTAAACAGAAAAAACACAGCTCCACCCCAAGCACCCACCTTACACACCCCTACAACATATTTTCCCAGCCCCTAAGCCAATCTGACATAGTATAACCCAAGGATAAAGAACAATTACTGATCCAAAACGATGCTAGAGATTGAGATTCATCCCATAGAGCAATTGGAGGTAGGAATCTATCCTCGAAGAGCCTAAAATTCCTTTCCTTCCATAGGCACCAAACCACTGCCAAGCTAGCCACCATCCAGTGATCTCTCTATTTGGTTGCAATGACATCCCAATATGGGCATACACTAAACAGGGCCTCTTGAACGTTCACCTAATGAAATATAAGAAAATGTCTTCTCCATCTTGTCCACACTTGACAAGAGAATGGGCACTTGAAGAACAAGTTGGTGACTGTCTCATCATTTTGCTTGCACAAGTGACAACAAGATGTAGAAATATAATGGTGCAGAAGTCATTTTTGAAGCATTACCCCAACATTAGCTTTCTCTTTTACCAACACCCAAGCAAGAAACTTCCCTTTGAAAGGAATACGAGCTTTTCAAACCTTTTCCATCAGTGATGAGGATTGTATCAAAGGATCATTAGTCAAGACTGTAAAAAACAATTTAGAGGAGAAATCGCATGATGTCTCTTTCAGCCACACAATTCTATCCATTCTATCCTGTAACACACATTCCCTTAGTAATGCTTGGAGAGCTACCTCTTCCACTTCACACCTCAAGCGACCCGCTAATCTCAGATGAAGATTCCATTGAACGGGCACCATTTCGAATCTCTAATAAACAAAATATGAGATTACACAGTTATGAACCTCAGATTGTCTATACAATCTAGGGAACATAAATGAAAATGTCTCAGTTCCCCACCACACATCCTCTCAGAAACAAATCGTATCACCTCTACCCAATCGCAATTTGGTGATTGGGGTGTAACATTAGTAAAGTGAATGGCTAAACTTTCATAGACTTCTATGAGTTATCTGCCTCTTAATCCCCGCATCCCTTCCATTGGTATTCAACCAGAGCCAATAGTTAATAAATTATTACACATGTTTATAAAAGTTGTTTAGTGGCCTATTTTATAGTGAACCCTTCACTTATATTATATTTTTCTAAACTAAAACACTAATTTCATAATAACAAAATTTATTTTTACTCAAAATTATATTAATAACAAAAATTAGTTTATCTTTTTTCTAAAACTAATTTTGTTTAAGTAATAATAACTTCACTCATAAAATTAATTTCGTAGTCTTTGTAGTTGCTCTAGTCTAGATATCTCATCTAGCTTGGGCCTTCTTTTATTAATATAATTCTTAATATAGTTTCATTTCAAAAAAATACTTTTAATTTTTTAATAAATAATAATTTTGATTAAATTATATAGATTTAATTTTTTTTTAAATATTATCTTTAAAAATTTATTATTTTTAACTAATTCTAGTAAAAAACTATTTTATTTTGAGAATCCCTATGCTTAATCAAAGATTTAAATGTTATTTTTCCAAAAAAAAAAAAAAGATTCCCATGCGCACCCAAACACTACAATGTAGCATTCTCATTCTAATATTTCCTTTAATCACTTTTCCAGGAATTTAATTCTCATTTCCATACAAAGATTCATATGCACCAAACAACCATAAAATTAATTGATGAAGGGCATCCAACCTCATAAACAAACAAATACTTCAAATGAATAAATTACGTTTGTAACATTCTATATTTTAATTTGACACGTAAATTAATTTAAATAAAAATAAATATGTATAAATACACCTATTTGTAGGGACTACACGTGTACATACGTGTATTAAAAATACATTTTACGTGTATAAATTAATTAAATTAAATTATTTATTAAAAATTGGTATATATAAAATAATAAAATTAAGGTGAAATTATAAATAATGGGTAAAAAAAAATAACGAAATATTTTATAAGTGGGGAGGTTGAGCAATTTAATAGAAGTTCATTTGATTCATTCATTTTTTTTATTTGATTTAATTAGAGAATGGGAATTAGAAAAATGGGTAATATATACAAAGTAAGTGGGCAAGTGATTGTGAGGTGATGAGAGTAGTTGTATAAGTTGGATGATGACAATATATATACAAACATGGTGTGGCGTTGGTGCATTGAGAGAATGGCAATGGTGTAATTTTGGGGGATGGTGTGCTGTTTAATTGTAGGGGTAGTTGAGTAATTTCATTGGACAACATACATATGTTAAGTGGGATGGTGGGATTTGCTCTTCCTCAATTCGGCTCTTTTATAGGACATTCCCAGAACATGAACTGAGAACCAAAGAATGCAGACAAGGAAAGAAAACGAGGAAAATTCGATTTTTTGATGGATTCGATGCACAAGTAAGTCATTTCTCCTAATTCTTGTCACAAAAATGTTAAATAAGTCACGTACTACAAGATATAATTTGTATTGTAGGTGGTATTTTATAGTAGTACCCAAAAATGGGGCATTACCTCACCGTGGATAGAACTGAGAAAAAATTATATCAATACACTCCTGGTGATACGTAAATCCCAGATATGTGGTTAGTTTTCATTTGTCTATCCTGTATCCTGTAGACACCAAAATAAATACTCAAATTTGAATAACCTCCGAGGGGTTTTTGTGTATGTTAAACTCTAATAAAATTCTACTTGGACCCCATAAGAATGTAGAGAACAAAAATTTCATACCCATCGACACCAAATTCATGAATTTTAGATATCAATTAGAATTTTGGTGAATGACTGACCAATTAGTTTATTTATGAAAATTTAAAAAAAATTAGTAAAAATATAATTGGGAAGCCTATTTATTTTATTTTTTGTTGTAAAAATATTTTATATTAGCAAAATTTTAATTTTAAAGGTTATCGAAAATATTCGAGTTAATGCGCATCGATAAGTGGGGTCTAACGCATGTATAAGACTAAATATGAAAAATAAATATATTAAAAATTATTTATAAAAATGAATTGAATTTGATTTATGCATATGAAATGATTCTGTACTAGGATAATTGTATATGATGGATTATATTACTGGTTTTTATAGTAAATTTGGAAGAGACTGATTATTATACCAAAAAGTGAAATATGTGCTCAATAGGATAAGTTGGTATTTTGTGAGTATTTCTTTATCTTGGTTATTTATTTGGCATTGTAGATATAAGAAATGATTTGAATGTAAGCATGCTATTGGTATGAACTTATGTTGCATTGGTTTGGAATTCATGAATGTGTGTTTACATAGTAGCGTGTTTAGAATTTGCAAGAGCAGATCTAAAATACGGTATCGTATCGATGGACTGAGCCATAAAGAATAATACTTTTTATGTGATAATCCATATGAGACTAATCTATAAGAAGTATCAACCTTTCTCCATGTGATAATCTTCGAAATGATTGTGAAATAGGTGGTAATTAGATGTATAGTTTAGTATTGTCCATACCAGATAAGAAGTGAGACAGACTCTATTTTTAAAAAATGTGGATGTGCATGTGTTTTATTAAATGATGCATAAATGAAATTAGCATGATCACTATGTTAAATGCATATATATATATATCGTTTAAATGTGCATGATGAATTTAAATGTTCTATTTAATTTGATGGACTGCATGGTTATTTAAATGCATCTAAATGTCATAGATAAAGAACATTCACTGAGCTTGTTGTAGCATTCTTATTTTCTTTGACATTTTAGAAACAGATAAAAAAAGAGAAGCGGCCAACACGAGAAGAGTAGATTACTCTTTAATTCACCGCCGTATGTGTATGATTAACTATTTTGTAAGTTGTATTTTTGTATTATTATAATTATCACTGTATATTGGACATCACCTAGAGGGACGTGAATGTGCTTACATCAGATAAGGGTGTTGGAAATTGTAAATTATAAATTATAAATTATGGTTGATGGTAGTATCTTGAATATTATTTGTTATGGACTGGTAGAATAATGAATTGTTTATCAAGTGATTATGTTTCCTGTGAAATAAGTTAAAATTTTAGGAGAGACTGTTGAAATTTTTTATGGATATTGTGTAATGCAGAGTAAGAAGCTGCCATAGTATTATATACGTAGGTGTAGCGTATATGATATTATGTGTCGCTTGTAACGTCATTTTTACGAAGTGGGTTGTCACAACATTCCACAAGGAAAAGCCAGTTTCAACTTAAAAAATTAATGTTCTACACAATGATATTTTCTTGTAAATCAAGAGTCTCATCTTTATTAGAATTTCAAAATTCCAAAAATAGCAATGGGAGCAATTTTCCCCCACATAATGAGTTTTATCATTAAAATTCATATCGATAGATAATCAATCTTCATATGATATCTTATTTACTCATTTAATCAAAATAATAGATCAAGGTTAGTCTCCATCACCCATCCTACCCATTTTGTGAATGCATACCCGTTGACCATGATGCTTCATGTCATTACTTATGCAATTCATGGGAGGCTACATTATGTGATGACAAACATTGGTTGAGTCTATAACCCATCTCGTCACTGTCTTTCCAATCTTCATAGGCATATAACATTCAATTTTTGTTTTATTTTTGGTTTTTTGTGAGCACATGCGGGCCTTTTTCTTTTGTGTGTGTGTGGAGACTACAACATAACCAAGCACAAGTCGCACCTAGAAATTTCATTTCAAGAGTAACTTAAATCCTAGAGAAGCAGCAACATCAAATCTTTGTTATCACTCATTAATCATGTCATTTAAGAGACGAAATGTTAATTGTAGAATAAGCCTCTCGAATAATCCATTATCTTTTCAAAAGAAAACGAAATCTCTATTTGAACTATTTTAAAAGAAACATCAGCATGCATCTAATTCAAGAGTAGGCCAAAATCATCCATCAATAACTACATATGGAACAATATGTTTTGAACATGATACGCAAATTTTCATGTCGTACTGCATGCATATATCCATCTAGCATGTCCATGTATGAACTTATACAACACGTTTTGCCTGCCACTTGGGGAGGTTGCTGTCAAGGTGGCAATCCATGATTTCCAAAATGATTTCAAGAAGTGCAGCCTCACTACTTTTGAGAAGGAAAAGAGTCCTTCACTTCACGAACAATCTGCTCAATAACAGACTCCCTATTCACAATCTCTCTATTTAAATTCATCATTAAGCTGTTAAAAACCAAGACTTTTCCTCCTACCAATCCCTTTATATTGAAACCATTCGTCATAAGTTATTAACCAATGTAAATTCGATAATATATTTCACCAAAAATATTTAGAAGATATATTGTAGATGGGAGTTGATTCAAGCTGTTCTTTTTCTTTTTCTTTATCTTTTTTTTTTTCAAATTTTTGAGGAAGAACAAATGTTTAATTAATGTATAAGGAAAAAATAGTACAAAAATGGTCCAAGTCAATTGACCTCCATTTTCATGTCAAAAATCTAAAAAGAACTCAATCAAGATAGACAATCCATTGGAAGAGCTAGGCATCCCTTTGCCCATGTTGAAGCAACTTTTCGTTTTCATAAAATAGATTAATGCCAAAAGTGCGTGAAAAATCCATTATTTCTCAAGCCATATAACCCACAACGTGACATATGGGGCGATAATTAGACTTGTTCCTTCCTTCATCTAAGAAATGGCCTCTTGAAAACATACGCCATCTAGTCCAAACTTTTCTTGCAAACCTACATTCTAGAAAGAGATGATCCACACTCTTCTTTGCTGACAAACAAAACATGCAGCAATGGGGGGAAATACAGCAATTTGGTGTTTGCCCCTACAAAAGATCACTTGTTTTGATTTCTATGAGCACATAACCATCCAAAGAGTCTAACGTTAGTTGGTGCTTTAATTTGCCAAATTGTATTGGATAAGGAGAAGCGGTTAAGTTTAGGAGGGAAGGACACATAAGGCATGGAAAAGTAATTTCGTAGAGAAGCGACTATTAGGATTTAGGATCCATATGAAGGAATCAAAGGAGTGAGGGAGTCCAACTGATAATAGTCTATCGAAGAGCCACAAGATATCACTATGAAGGTTTAAAGATAATTGGGTTGCATTAAATTGCTCCCAGGGAACAAAACGGGCTATGCGTAGTCTCCACCAATTGCTAACAAGGGGTTCCCAAGCCAAGGATCTTCCCAAAATCAAAATATAAGGTCATTCCCAATCCTTGGATGTAAATGCTAAACAACATGTGGAAACAATGATGTGATAAACATCCAAGGGCAATGGAACAGCCTCCTTCTAGCACTTCCATCCCAATTCCTACGTTCAAAGAGATAATGGCTACTAGATATACTGTTCACCACTTGGGCACACAAAGGTTCCATTGTAAATCTCGAAAGCTACTTCCCAAATAGGGCCATATTCTAAAGTCTAATGTTCCCAAGTCCTAATCCAACCAATTCTTTCAGCAATTGCACTACCTTCCATACGCCAAACTACTCACCTTTCCTCCTTTGCTCTTCCAAAGATTGAAAGAAATGATTTGAACTTCCAATCTCCTCAGTAACACCCACTAGGATTCTAGACATGGACCAATAGTAATATAGAAGGTTTGCCAAATTTGCCAACCCTTCTAATTGTTATTTTCTCCCTTGGTCTTCCATTAACAACCATAGAATATGTTACCAAGGTTAGACAACCATCATACACATTATCCATTTCCTCCCAAACCCCTTCTTGCTTGCCCAACACAAACTCTAGGAAACTCCAATCTACTGAATCACATGCTTTGGTCGTGTCTATGTATTCTTCAGCTGCTACATTCACTACCATGATTGCACAAAATATATGTTGACCCTGAACAAAAGCTGATTGGGCTCAACAGCTGTGATGTCCAGGACTAATCTCAGTCTCATTGCAAATGTCTTAACAATGATTTTGTATAAGCTTGTCACCAAAATGATAGAGGGAAGTCCTCCAAGGGCCAAGAGTCTCTCTACTTAAGAGTCAAACACATATAGGTCTTATTAGTTTGGATGTTCACCACACCAGTCCAGTGGAAGTCCTCAAACACCATCATGACATCTCCATTTACTGTTTCCTAGGTCTTTTGATAAAAAGGCCATGAAAAGGCCATCTGGGTCAGGAGATTTCCCACCACCAACTAAGCATTGCATCTCTTATTTTCTTATTCATCAAAAGGTCGCTCCAAAGCCGTCCATCAGTCCTTTGGGGAAATAGCCTGACAATTTAATCCATCAACATCTTGCCTGATTTCTAGTTGTACTACAAAGATCATCGAAACGTAGCATATGATCTCCTCCATCTCGTTCTTTGACTATACAATTGCCCACTTGTCAATTTCAATTTTGGAAATGCTAATTTTATTCCTCCAATGAGAGAAAATCAAATACTGTAATAATCCTACATCGGCTAGACCTTAGAGTTGAGACTGGGCTATGAGTACATACGCGGGTGTTTACTAGTGCTGAGGCCTTTTGGGGGGCTCGTGTGTTCGAATCTCACCAGGAACAAAACCCCACGATGGGCATGGCTAAGTTGGGACAATATTGTCACGTAGTGGAACCCAGTGTGTTATAAAATGGTATCAGAGCCGCTTCTGAGTATAATGGGTGTGCATCTTGAGGACGAGATGGCCTCCAAGGGGGGTGGATTGTAATAATCCCATATCGGCTGTACCTCAGAGTTGAGATTGGGCTACGAGTGCATACGCAGGTGTTTACTAGTATCGAGGCTTTTTGGGGGGCTCGTGTGTTCGAGTCTCACCAGGAACAAAACCCCCACGCTGGGCGTGGCTAAGTGAGGACAATATCGTCACGTAGTGAGACCCGGTGTGTTATAAATATGAACACCAAAAGCTTGACCACAAAAACAATGTCATACTAATGGTATAAAATTGTTTTTGTGAGCCTTGGTTTTTCTTTCCTCTTAAAATGATACATAATTATTAACCCTCTAAGCTCAAGACAAATCTAAATTTGTTTTTAGAGATGCATTACCATTTGTTTCTATAGCCTATGCCTTAAGTTGAAATGTCAATCATTCTTAGAACAGAACAAACCAAATAATAATACTCTCAAATATGTAGCACCAATTTAAAATTAGAAAACCAAACTAGTATAATAGATTGCTAGGTTTTATAATTATTGACATTCCTCACAGGCACTACCAAAAATGTAATGCATGAGTATTGCAAACTCATTTTTCATCATTTGATCAAAGGCATGCATCACAATAGATAAAAAGACAACTCAACAAATTCATCTACAGAAGTTAAAGACAAATGAAAACAAGAAAAGTAAGTGCCTGTACCCATCACTTTGAAGTTCTGAATTAGTCAACTTCACAGGGAGTAATAGATGTTCCACCGTCACCCAAAAACTGTACATTAAAATGTACTATAATGAATAAAATAGAATCCAACTGAAAAAAAATAGGAGCTCAGTTACTCAATCATCTTACAATAAGAAATTTTCTGATTCAAAATGATAGCATCACCACTTAAAAAAAGATCATCACTGAGCAATGGCAAAATCTAACAGGAGAATGTCATTTGATTGAGAATTCAAAACAGTGAGAAAAGAGGAGGAAGAGGGAGAGGAGAGAGAGAGAGAGAGAGAGAGAGAGAGAGAGAGAGAGAGAGAGAGCCTCTGCCCTAGTAGAAACACAAAGACTAGTCCAATTTCCAAAAAAATTATAACATTAAAAAAATAACAATGCAACACATGAAACCATAGAGTACTTGATGGAGAACCAATCTGCCTCACATAACTAAAAACTGATGTAGTCTGAAATTTGAGAAAACTGTTTTTGGTTCTAACCAAAGTTCATCAGAAAGAGGTAAATAATGACGCATACAGCTAGAAGAAGGAAAATGTTACTATTACAAGAGAAAAAGACTGATCTGACTCTTTGAGCAGAGCTGTCAAAACTTCTCTAGAACACCAGAAACTCAAGTTGTGAGGCTGTTTAAATCTTGCACTGAATTAATAGTCAACTTTAGGTGTCTAATATGAAAAGACAAAAATAAATAAATAAAACAAATAAAATAAAATAAATAAAATAAAATAAAATCAACACTCCTTCCCCTTCCCCTCCTCCAAGGTGAGCATCAAAACTATACATAAACAACCTCCATGTAGACTTGATAAAACACATTGGTGCCTACAACAATTTAAATAAAATAAAATAAAATAAAATCAACACTCCTTCCTCTTCCCCTCCTCCAAGGTGAGCATCAAAACTATACATAAACAACCTCCATGTAGACTTGATAAAACACATTGGTGCCTACAACAATTTTCAGTAACAATTACTGTATACTCCAACAAAAAATTTTGGTGCTAGTAAACTCTCCTTCGTTGATGATAGGTCTTTTGATACCAATTGGTTCTTTTAAATAGAAAATGATGTACTATTTCTTCTTCCATTTCCTACTTTTTCATTTTGAAAGAAGAAAGAAGAGCATTTGTCATCATGTACTGGGCATCAGCCATGTACAGCTTTTCTACATCAACAAAAATTAAAATCTTCAATCCCTTTTCTTCTATATATATATTTCTCTTGTTTAGAGCTTTGATTACGATAGTTAAAGCTTAGAATAAACTCTTTATTTATAATGTTACTTGTGATAATACGTGTCAACAAAAGTTAGGCAAATAGCCCCTGTTGTTTTGAATGTTTAAAGAATTTGTTCCTTTTAATTATTATTTGGCTAGCAAACTGTGTTGTACTTGGAAATTGTTCCTTCATGTTAATTATGTCAATGTTTTTGCTCTCGATAGAGTAGAGGCGAAAAATCAGATTCATGTTGCCACCCCAAGTAAAAGGCTTAGCTGAGTTGAGTTAATTATATCAATTTATTTGTGTATATCTACCCATGGATGCACTTTACTAGATACTTAAACAATTTATCTAAAAAATAAAAATTAAAAATTATTCTCAAGGACAGGATAAGGGGAAAAAGACCCATTTACACCTGATTATCATATTATATCCTATTTTAGGAGGTAAATAATTCTATATTCCTTTTTAGGCTAGTCTTTGCCAGCTCGGCACTATATGATGCCATATCATCGTCCATATCATCGTGTAGTTGGAAGTACAACAAGTTGAATAATGCCTCCCATTAAACGGGCGGCATCTTGAAAATTTAAATTTTTATACTGCCGCCTGTTCAATGGGCGGTTTTTAAAAATT